>JACCPG010010107.1:0-15271 GCA_016069955.1 Drepana arcuata | reverse complement strand
GGCGGAAAGTGGGTGTGTGGGTATTACCTATACACCTCTGCCTACCCCTTCGGGGACCCTTGTGGGAAGGCGTGAGGATATTATTAAATTACACTGGTATAGGTGCTATGTTCCGCCGCTAGGCATACAAAATATTCAATATTAGATAATATCATTTATAACCCTATCATAAGAATGATTATTTAATATCAACTTTATGCTACTACTCACATTACATATCAAAGGCTATAAAAATATACATACATACATACATATCATCACGCTGAGTCCCTAACGGGGTAGGCTGAGTATAGAGCGTCAGTTCTCTCTAGACTTACATACCTCTTCGCTTCGTCCACATTCATTAGTCTCTTCATTCTTGCTCGTCGGTTTGTAGTACTCTTAACGTTGCAAATTAACACATTGTTGAAAAAGTTTCCTTATATGACAGCACTACAATGTTTTCATATAACTTTCTTAAAATTATTATTAATCAAGAGAGGTAGGGCATAATAGGTTTCCCGTTCGTATTCGGAGCTGCCCGACTGGGGCAGGACCTCCACCTTATAGAAGTCCGTAGCCAAATAACACAATTTATTGTGTTGTGTTCCTACGTGGTGAATAAGGTTTTACAGTAATGAGCTCCTTGGGGAGGGGGGAGGATTGTTACATTGTGTTGGCAGCAGAGGGATTAGTCCCATTATGCTGCAGACACAGTATAACTCTCCGAACACAGAGTCGTAACGCGCAACCGTAACGTGCGGTAGCCGTTTTCCATCGGGTGGGCCGTATGCTTGTTTTCCACTCTTGTTCTATAAAAATATATATATATATATATATTAAAACTTATCATTGTACGACCCTAACCAGCGTCTGGCTAGAAGCCTTAGGTCTCGCCATTGTTCCATTAAAGATCTTTGCCTTTCTTCGAGAAAAATAAAATCATAATACCAGGGGAATGTCCTGTACATATTGTCCTGTTAGGATCTGTTAGCAGGTTACGTGTTGTTACGAAAGTAACCATGTAATATTCATACAGAAGGTGTTAATTGCTAAAGGAGTTAAGTTCGGTGATCTCTAAAAGGAATGTTTGTTGGTGGCACTCGTGTTGTTGATATGTCGATAAATTGTGTTGTCGATATCGATACCTTACAATCAACACTCTACACATCTAAATTCACAATGTTATTCCAAATTATGACGTCGATAACGACGACCACCATGTTGCTTGTTACCCACCTAGTAGTCATGTGTTGTTCTGTTATATTGATTTTATTAGTGTAAGTTTTCGTTTTTACTCGTGTTAAACTCAGGTTGTACCCATTTACCTAATAAATTATTATTATTATAACACTTCACGTGCTTACTGCTAGAAGATTTAATGCGACTAAAACATGCTTATTATAAATGTAAAGTATAACGATGAAAGGCAGAGGAAGGTCACGTTCCAACTACCTGGATCAAATTGATCGGACGCTCAAGGACGGGAACGTTATGAGTACTCGAAACCGACGAGCATGTATGAAGAGACTGATGAATGTGGACGAAGCGAAAGAGGTATGTAAGTCTAGAACTGGCGCTCTATACTCTCTGCCTACCCCGTTAGGGACTTGGCGTGATGATATGCATGTTTGTAATGATGATGAAATAGAGTCGGAGTCCCTGTTTCAACTGACCATAGGCGGCGGTAACCGCTTGCCATCAGGCGGACGGCATACTTCTTTGTCACTTTGGTATAAAAAAGATAAAAGTTTGTTACCAAAAGTTGTGCTTAAAGAAACTTCATGGTTGCTCGCAAATTTTACAGGGACTTTATTTATATTTTTTCTCAGCTACATTGCAATTAATTTAATGATTGAATAATATATAATAAATATATACAATTGACAATATTTACAAAGAACAGTTGAAACTAACTACTTACAGATAAAATATTTGTCCCAAATCGGTATCCCGAGGCAACGTGCCAAGAAGACTAGCAGCATTGCCACGCTGGATAGCAATGCTGATTCTCTGAGCGAGATATGTTCCAGCCCGCCTGTCACGACAGGTCTCGACTAGACGGCGCGAGACCTCTTTAAAAAGATGGTGAGCCTCAGGACCCCAAGGCCCCAGAGTTTCAACCGCAAATGCAGCAAGGATTGAATTTATTGCGGATAAAGCCGCGAGGCAAATCTAGTTTAGATAAATTCTTGTCATACAGCAGGTATTATTACGCAATCATATTAAGCGCTCTGTAACGGACGGTAAACACGTTTTGTATGTAATTATTGAGTTGCCGTGAAAATATTCGTTTCTCAAGTGAATTCTGTAACGGTTTATGGTAATGGTTTATGTTACTGTAAGTAAATGTTTACTTACAGTAATATAAATAGCTTCTTTAGAAACATCTTAGAAGGAAAGGTAGAGGGGAAGAGAGGAAGACCAAGATTAACATACATGGGTCAGATCAAAGAAAAAGTGTCTCTCATGACGTATAGGGAGGTCAAGGAGGTTGCGCTGGACAGAAGCGAATGGAGGGGACTGCATCATAGACGCCGACAAGAGCCCAGCTCTTAAATTTGTGATGATGAAATGTTTACTTATATTGTACCACAGGGAAGGCTAATTATGTATGTATTTCTCTGAGTTTATGCGATTTGAATTTTTTTTCAATATTAGGTATTCATTAGGTAGCCTGTTCATTAAGGCATTTTGTTTGACAATTCCACACAAATAGATAATATCCAAAATTATGCAAAGCTTATATTATAGTAAGTAGACACTGGTATATTTACTTATATACATTAATACACAATCATCCAAGACTAAGGTATACATTTTCGTGGTCATCACACGAATATCTGCCCTCAGCGGGAATCGAACCCGCGACTAGTCAGCACTACCCGCTAGTCCAGACGGTCATCAAATTATTTATCTGAAGAGAGAGGAACAGTAAAATTTAACGCATATGAATATCATATGTGTTAATTCTGCTAATACTCTATCTCTGTGCAAAATTTTATCTAATTCTGTTCAGTAGTTTTTGCGTAAAAGAGGAAGAGACGTCCTCACAAATTTTCACATTCCTCAACTTAGTAAATATATCTGTGATGCTGGTTCAATACAAAGATTGCAAGTTCGAATCCCGACTGTAGTACTGAGTTTTTCTGAATTTAAGTACAGTAATAAGTCACACCACGAGCTTTACTGTAAAGAAAAACATCGAAATAAAACCTGCATATATTTGAAAAGATATTCTAACCCATATATTATATAGTCGCGCTTGAGTAACGGCGATGGACTCGCCATCTGTCACGTTGGCACCTTAAATATATCTCCGCTGGAATGTGGACGTGTGGCTACTATGTATACACCTTTGCCTATCCCTTTGGGAAACCGTGTTAAATGGCGTAAAAATATTTTTTTTATACAACAAGAGTGACAACCAACATATAGCCCACCTGATGGGAAGCGGTCACCGTAGTCTTTTTTCTCTCACGATACCCAAGTATCACTTGCGTTGCTACTCTGTTTTCGAAATACTGGGTATATATGTTGACGACATAATGGGACTAATCCCTCTGCTCCCAACACAATATAACAACCTCCCCCCTCCGAGGGGCTGATACGCCTACAAGGTTTAAAAATGTCGATACCAAACAGACACAGGACATCACTATTGAAGAAGTGTTACTTTGTCTACACTATCTTAAGTTCAAAGGGCTTTGCATGCTGAATGTTTTAACACTCGTCTCGCCTCCCGGTTGTCATTTAATTGTGAACCTTAATTTAAGACCCTTGAAACATACATTGGCCTAAAATCAAAATATTTTATTTCACATAGGCCTAGATGGGCACTTATAAAACGTCGAAAAAGGTGCACGGTTCGGCTTGGTCGTTTCCATGGAGAAGAACCGGCAAGAAACTCCATGGTTACTCTTTTCAAGGTATACAATAACAATATTATTATGTTACAGCATTAGTTTTTAAGTATGGGAGAACAGCGTAGGCCCGACAAACTATACAAAAGAAAAAACCGTAAAACAAGACGACGTGAAACTAATCCTGGAATAAAAATTTGTTCGTCGAGAGTACTCGAAACCGACGAGCATGTATGAAGAGACTAATTAATGTGGACGAAGTAAAAGAGGTATGTAAGTCTGCCCTATTCTCTCTGCTTACCCCGTTAGGGATTCGGCGTGATGATATGTATGTATGCATTGTGGTCCTTCGGAAGTCTAATGGCTCTTGAAGTGATGTTTTTGGTTCGATTATCATCTGGCGCTGTGTTACATAGATTATAAAGAGGCAAGTCTACGAAATCCCAGAAAGCAGTAGAATCCCTCATGGGACAGCAGAGAGAGAGTAAAGCGCCAGTCCTCTTAAGACTGACAGACTTAGTTTTCATCATCCAAATTAATCAGTCTCTTCATACATGCCGGTTTCGAGTTGACGTTCCTATCGTTGAGTGTCCGTTCCATTTGATCTAGATAGTCGGAACGTGGTTTTTGGCCTCTTTTTCCACACATTTTCGCATTGTATATTATTCTGTTTCGTCCAAACTATAATTTGGTTTTATATAATTAAGAGGAACTAAAAACATTAACTAAGGTAGAATGTATTCTTTAAAAAATATATACATCATTTAAAATCAATCGCGTTCGAAACCACCTGCCATTTTAATATTCAATTCATAATTTCCTCCACGTAGCAATAGATGGCGTGGTTGTTTATCGTGAGCGTGCATATAAAGTGTACGCCGTATTGTTTATGGTGCTAGCCAGGAATATTAACGAGGAGATAGGCGCATTTCCCGAAACAGAAAGCTATGGTTCCCATGATGTCAGAGGAAGTAGGCTTCGTGGTGTAGAGTAGAATGTAATAGGTTAAGGTCTACAACCCAGCCGTACTGGCAGAGTTACGACTGGGTGTGCAGGCCTTCCTGGACAAATGATTGAAGCCACCGCTATTGGATGTCACATCGTGCCAATATGCTTAAATTGGCGCTTATAACGCGACCTGTACTTACATACATATCATCACGCCAGGTCCCCAACGGGGTAGCGAGAGAGTATAGAGCGCCAGTTCTCTCTAGACTTACATACCTCTTTCGTTTCATCCACATTAATCAGTCTCTTCATACATGCTCGTTGGTTTCGAGTACTCTTAAAGTTTCCGTCCTTGAGCGTCCGATCTATTTGATCCAGGTAGTTGGAACGTAGCCTTCCTCTGCCTCTTCTTGCACACACTTTTGCTTTGTATATCTGTTTCGTCAATCTTTCTTCACTCATCCTTTCTATGTGTCCAAACCTACGTAACACGCCTTTCTTCATCTTTACAATCACGCCCTCATTCACGCCAGTTGATTTGCGAATCTGTACTTAAGTTTGGAAAAACTCATTGGTACAGTCGGCATTCGAACTTGCGATCTCTGTGTCGCAGGCAACTGGTCGAACCACTCGGGCACCACGGCTTTGTGAAGCTACATGACATGAGTCAAATGGTCCTATACCACAAATTGCCCTTTACCGTTTATAATTACTTGAAAATAAATAGAATTATAATAAAATTGTATGAACAGTGGATGTTACACTGGTAATTGTAATGTATTATGTATAACTCGCGTAATTACGGGACTGGGGAGTTCATTATCAGGATGTCTGTCATATTATCTCTTAATGTTAGCTATTATAAGGCTTCGCTCATTCGCCAGCTTACTGGATACATGGTGTTTGTTTTCAAAAGGCTTTTTTTATTATTTTTCTTATCCAATATACGGGGATAAATTCCCCGTTCAGGTTTTCCCTTGAGAGTTGTATGGAGTTGGATTCCTGTAGGGTTGGCAGCGCGCGAGCAATACCCCTGGTGTTGCAAGCATCCATAGACGGCGGTAACCGCTTACCATCAGGCGGACTGTATGCTTATTTGCCACTCGTGTGGTATTAAAAAAAATACTATATTAGATCGATTTCTCAATTAGTTATGACGAAACAGAGGGCGTGATTGTAAAGATGAAGAAAGGCATGTTACGTTGGTTTGGACACATAGAAAGGATGAGTGAAGAAAGATTGACGAAACAGATATACAATTCCAGTGTGTGGAGAAAGAGGCAGAAGATGACATTCTATCCACCTATCAAACCGATCGTAATGGTACTTAGTATCTCTGATACAACTCCTTCCATTTGCCTCTAAAATCAAAGTATTTTATTCAACGCAACGAACACTTATTGCACGTCATATATAAAAACATTAAAAAAAACTAAGGTTACCACAGTTTCCAAGAAAAAATCCTGCCAGGAGAAGAAACGGCGAAACAAACTCCCCGGTTTTCTCTTTTAAAATTTGTTCTCTTTTACGTAGGGTTAGAAAAGATTAAATGACATATAAACTCTGTTTAAGAGGAGCAATTCATTGCCATGCATGGCCATCATCCAAATCCATCATATAACGAGCACATTATCAATAACCTCGCTATTCTTCATGAGATACACTATTTCTTTGGTCTTGGTCTGCCTTTTCCTCCCTTCCCTTCTTTTCCTAAAGTGTTCCATCCCGTAAATGATACCTGCAGCATGTAAATTACCCATTTTGCCAAGTTCCTACATATACGAGGAACGCTAATTAACTTGTATGACATTTTAATGTGACATGCAGTCAGAGCGTGCCATTGACACAGGCACATAATTACATTAAAAGCTGAATTCTTTAAACGGTTAACATTCTTAGGTGACAGAAGGGAAAATAATATGGTCGACTGGAGGTCATATTGCGAAGACCACCACAGAGTTGATGGAATATTAAAACAGCCAACTATAAAGTATAATCTCGTAGTGTCTTAACTTTAATAAGGGTTACTAAGGGCTACTAAGGATTACTCATAAGGGTCCCCGAAGGGGTAGGCAGAGGTGTATAGGTAATACCCACACACCCTATATTAGGTGCCAAGCACGACTATAACATACGCCTTTGAATTACTTCTCATTATGCAGGTTTCCCCTTGATGTTTTCCCTCACCGTAAACCTCGTGGTGTGACTAATCACTGTACTTAAGTTCGGAAAAACTCATTGGTACAGTCGGGCTTCGAACTTGCGATCTTTGTTTCGCAGGCAACTACTCGAACCACTCGGCCACCACGGCTTTTTAATGCTGACTTTACTAAAAACCTTTCAGGCACTTGTTGAGGCTGAGTCTATAAGGCTGGTTGGATCACTAGCTGGGAAGCTGGGCTGGACTCGTGGCTACGTTAATACGCTGTTGAACGTATAGAGAGAAAACAAGGATATCATTAATATCAAAGACTATTAATACAATCAATAATTTTTATAAGATATACAATTACAATTGATTAGAAACTTATAGAAAGTGTCGTCCTACATTATTAGGTACGTACAGAGCTGATCTGAAGTTTGAATGAAGCAATGCGCATTGTTAGTTTAATAGCTTTCACTACACCCCCGCACAGAGTTAGTAATGAGGTAGATATATAGATGAAGATTTGGTAACGAAGCTATCTCTGTAAAATGACAATGACATACATACATATATATCATCACGCCAAGTCCCTAACGGGGTAGGCAGAGAGTATAGAGCGCCAGTTCTCTCTCGACTTACATACCTCTTTCGCTTCGTTCACATTCATCAGTCACTTAATACATGCTCGTCGGTTTCGAGTACTCTAAACGTTCCCGTCCTTGAGAGTCCGATCGATTTGATCCAGGTAGTTGGAACGTGACCTTCCTCCGCCTCTTCTTGCACACACTTTTGCTTTGTATATCTGTTTCTTCAATCTTTCTTCACTCATCCTTTCTATTTGTCTACGTATTTATATGTCCGTTCTATGTATATACTTTTTTTTTTTAATGCCATTTTTTTTTCTAAACTTTAAGAAGAGTAAGAAAGAAAATGTCAACCGAAATTGTTTGTTCAATATCGTTACCCCAGCTAGATATGTGGCCTTTATTCTTCTGAAAATATGGCTATGGGTAATATGGGGCTGTAAAGCTAAAAGTCGCACTTACACAAATCCATTGCGTAGTTTAAAAGACGAGCTTAAAGTCATAGAGAAGCAAACTTTGTTTTATACTACGTTGTATGTTAAACTAGCTTATGCCCGCAGAAGAATCGGTTCAGCCGCTATGTCGTGAAACAGCTTCATATATTATAATATAAGAAATTTGAATTTAGAAGTAACGGCGATGGACTCGCCATCTGTCACGTTGGCACCTAATATACCTCTGGCGGAAAGTGGGTGTGTGGGTATTACCTATACACCTCTGCCTACCCCTTCGGGGACCCTTGTGGGAAGGCGTGAGGATGAGAAATAAAAAAAAAAAATTGCCTATTCCTAGGTATAAGCTAAACCATTTCAACTTCAGCCAAATCGGTTCAGCCGTTTGGCCGTGAAAGAACCGCAAACAAAACTTACAAACTTTCACATTTATAATATTAGTAAGATAAGATTATTGCACTAAGAGCGTTATTAATTACTTTCAACCCGAACTTAATACCATACAGTATTTGAATACGGCCTTTATTTAAACGTAGATTCGTAATAAAAGCTGCTTTGTCTATGTCACCGCAAGTACAGTAGTTATCTAGGCCATGCAATGTATGTAGGTACGTGGGTTCACTTTAATAAAACTGAGCACGCGACACGCTTACATCTTTGTGTTAAGCGCGTATTGTTACGAAAGACTAGTTGTGGGTCGTGGGTTTACCCGTATTAAATTAATGTGTATGACAGATCCGTTTCCTTCGGTAGAAGCTAAAACCTTCCTCAATAAGAATATAATAGTAATAATTAATAGTACCCACATTTACGCTATAATAGGGCGCTCAAGGACGGGAACGTCAAGAGTACTCGAACCCGACGAGCATGTATGAAGAGACTGATGAATGTGGACGAAGCGAAAGAGGTTTGTAAGTCTAAGGAGTACTGGCGCTCTATACTCTCTGCCTACCCCGTTAGGGACTCGGTGTGATGATATGTAGGTATGTAAATATCACATCAATGTTAATATATCTCACGCATGCCTACAAGGGGTCCCCGAATGTATGCAGAGTTGTATAAGAAGAACCCACACACCCACATTCCGCCACAGATATATTTTAGGTGCCTACGTGACAGATGCGGAGTCCATCGACGACTATGCTATGAGCCTTTGAATTTCTTCCCAGACGTATGCATGTTTCCTCTCGACGTTTTCCTTCGCCGTAAAGCTCGTTTATGACTCATCTTGTACACTACTTAAGTTAGAAAAGACTTATTGGTACAGTCGGGATTCGAACTTGCAATTTTTGTGTTGCAGGAATCGTCAAGATATAATAAATACATACATACACATATCTCGCCGAGTCCCTAACGGGGTAGGCAGAGAGTATAATAAAAACGTGTGGCATAAACGAATCCGTTAACAATCAATATATTTTTTAATTCTGGTCACGAATTTGCTTAGATCTTGGAATGCTACTGGTTCCGATGTGACAAGCTTTAAAGGAATTCACATAAGCTAATAAACCTTACATCAAATAATACAATGCAATATAACCACTATGTAATTGGCAATAAGGCTCACGTTGACCGGGAACTTTACCTTCTTTTGTAGCACATAACAGATATCAAGGGTTTCAAGAATGTATCGATCGGTGAAACACTTATTATGTAAGCCTTAAGGGCTATATTGATCCAGGTAGTTGGAACGTGGCCTTCCTCTGCCTCTTCTTGCACACACTTTTGCTTTGTATATCTGTTTCGTCAATCTTTCTTCACTCATCCAATCTATGTGTCCAAACCAACGTAACATGCCTTTCTTCATCTTTACAATCACGCCCTCATTCACCCCAGTTGATTTGCGAATCTCTTCATTTTACTAAATGAAGAGAATTGTTTAAAACATCAGCTATCTGCCAGTGAAAGTCCCGTCGAAATCGCTCCAGCCGTTTCAGAGATTAGCCGAAACAAACAGACAGACTATTTAGATATATTTACCTACCGTGTATACATCCATATGCATTTAGTAAAAATCGGTTATTTTAATATTACAAACAGACAAGACAAATAAATAAGACTCCAAGTTTATTTATTTGTAAAGTATAGTCCGATTGAAAGAAGTGGGTACTATGTACACAGCTCTGCCTACCCCTTCGGGGACCTTTGTGGGAAGGCATAAAGGTAGCATTATTATTTTTTATCTTGTTTTATATCCTCACGTCTTCCTACAAGGGTCCCCGAAGGGGTAGGCAGAGGTGTATAGGTAATACCCACACACCCACTTTCCGCCAGAGGTATATTAGGTGCCAACGTGACAGATGGCGAGTCCATCGCCGTTACTCAAGCACGACTATACATACGCCTTTGAATTTCTTCTCGACGTATGCAGGTTTCCTCTCGATGTTTTCCTTCACTGTATAGCTTATCTTGTTTTAGGGAGTGAATCCCTATTATTGTGTTTAAACAACTGTCCAACTTTCTACTGCTCCCCGTATCCAATAAAAGTAAGATAAAATATTTCAAAAGATCTTCAGTTACGCACAACAAATCAATATGATCTAACATTGTATTGCAAAACGCCTGAAAGGTCACGACCTTTGGCGACGCGAGTTTGAAATTGTCCCTCGAAAGCTGCGCTTGCGCATGGCCAATAACAACGGACACGCCAGGCACCCACGAGAGCGTAGATATTTATCTATTTAATCTATCTGTCTCTATGCGTTAGGAATTCAGCTTAGTCATTATTTTGCAATGCGATTAGTGCATACGATTTGTGAGTTAGCAGTGCGAAAGGGACAGATGTATATTGTGGTTAAGCCTTTTCGCACTTTTGAATGGTAATAATGACTGTGATGGTAAAGTCATAAGGAATTTGAATATCAACTAACTGTGCCCGGGTTTTGGGCATTTTTTCTGTATTTGTTAAAATATATCCTACTACAGTACAGTACTAAGTATCTACAGTGATTAATCACACCACGAGCTTTACGGTGAAGGAAAACATCGAGAGGAAACCTGCATACGTCTGAGAAGACATTCAAAGGCGTATGTATAGCCATGCCTGAGTAACGGCGATGGACTCGCCATCTGTCACGTTGGCACCTAATATACCTCTGGCGGAAAGTGGGTGTGTGGGTATTACCTATACACCTCTGCCTACCCCTTCGGGGACCCTTGTGGGAAGGCGTGAGGATACGAACATCCTATAGGAGTTTGGTACATCTTTCTGAGAAATTATTGTGAGAAGTCGTGGAGGGATCAGGTTTAAAAGTTAAGAGTTACCTGTGTCGCTTGACGTCGTCGTTGAATAAAAGTGTTTTTTTTATATAATAATATCCTTACGCCTTTCCACAAGGGTCCTCGAAGGGGTAGGCAGAGGTGGATAGGCAGTGCCAACACCCACTTTCCAAACGTATGCAGGTTTCCTCTCGATGTTCTCCTTCACCGTAAATGAAGCTCACATGAATTTGAATCTGCATACACACATTTTAAAGTGGCTTCGCTAATCACTCACCTTATGCGATTACCAATATGTATTTTCAAGTTTGTTATACTCAATGATTTCAACACTATGACATGTTTCGAACCTTGACCTGATCGATTCGAGTCTTGTCACTTCACTCCTAGCTCAGTATCGCTAATTATAGATTGGATAACGTAATCACCACGTCAGGGTAGTCACGACTTTCAATGTGATGTGATTACATACATAATATCACGACGAGTCGCCCAAGAGATAGGCAGAGAGAGTGGAGCGCTCATTCTCTCTTGTCGTACAGATCTCCTTCGCTACATACACATTCTATTGTGAATAAGATTATTTTTATAAAAATAATAATAATATATATTTTTTATTTTTTTCTTATTATTATATATTAGAGCAGTGGTGGTGTCCGAGTGGTTTAGTAGGTGCCTGCAACGCAAAGATAGCAAGTACCAATCCCGACTGTACCAATGAGTTTTTCTGAACTAAAGTACAGTGATTAGTCACACCACGAGCTTTACGGTGAAGGAAAACATCGTGAGGAAACCTGCATACATTTGAGAAGAAATTCAAAGGCGTATGTATAGTGGTGCTTGATTAACGACGATTGCCTCGACATTAGTTGGCACTTAAAAATATATCTCTGAAAATATGTGGGTGTGTAGGTACTACCTATACACCTCTGCCTACCCCTTCGGGGAAGGCGTGAAGATATATTATTGTTGGCATTGTGCCGACAAAGCGCAGTTTCCTTACAAATGACACGCGAATAATAGGGCGCATGGATTTACATAAAGCAATATATCCAGTCTACGCTACCATCCAATTATGTTAATTTCATAATTTACCGCCGACATCTTCATTTCGAGTTGTTTTATGTTTTTTTTTTATGATTGCTATCCTTTTTTTGCCATCCAGACCCTGCCAAAACTCGCAGAAACGGTTAGCCATCATTTAGGTTAAAGAGGCTACGGTAACCGTTTCCCATCAGGTGGGCCGTATGCTTGTTTGCCACTCTTGTTGTATAAAAAAATAATATCCTCACGCCTTCCCACAAGGGTCCCCGTAGGGGTAGGCACACACCCACTTTCCGCCAGAGGTATATTAGGTGCCAACGTGACAGATGGCGAGTCCATCGCCGTTACTCCAGCACGACTATACATACGCCTTTGAATTTCTTCTCAGACGTATGCAGGTTTCCTCTCGATGTTTTCCTTCACCGTAAAGCTCGTGGTGTGACTAATAACTGTACTTAAGTTCAGAAAAACTCATTGGTACGGTCGGGATTCGAACTTGCGGCCTTTGCGTCGCAGGCAACTGCTCAAACCACTCGGCCACCACGGCTCCATTATTATTACTAGATATTATATTATATTATAGTTAAAATAAAAAGAAGCGTGGTTGAGTGTTTCAAACCACGCCGCCACGGTTCAAGTAACGTAGCTTCCAGCTAAGATCTTAAATGGCCCAGCTTAATAATACCGACGCTATAACATATCTATGATGTAACTATAACGAATTTCATTATGAATTTTGCGCAACCAATGGGTTGTATCGAGGAAGGATTGGGGATCCATCCGACATTATACTTTTGGTTCGTCTATGAATTCATATATATATATATATATATATATATATATATATATATATATATATATATATATTTATATTTATTTTGAATGTTTTGGAACCGGATTCGAATTTGCTTGTTCAACACATAACGAAGTAATGTACTGTAGAGTTTAATAATAATATAATATATAATATATCCTCACGCCTTCCCACAAGG
This sequence comes from Drepana arcuata, assembly GCA_016069955.1. Lineage (NCBI taxonomy): Eukaryota > Metazoa > Arthropoda > Insecta > Lepidoptera > Drepanidae > Drepana > Drepana arcuata. The sequence continues at coordinate 2,044 of JACCPG010010107.1, read as the reverse complement.
GTCCCCGAAGGGGTAGGCAGAGGTGTATAGGTAATACCCACACACCTTCTTTCCGCCAGAGGTATATTAGGTGCCAACGTGACAGATGGCGAGTCCATCGCCGTTACTCCAGCACGAGACTTTAATGGGTGAAGAAAATCTTCATGCTTAAAATATAATTAAAAACTTGTAACTTAGTAAGTACTATATTAGTAACATAATTATCCGGTGAGAATGACTATAATTAATTTAGAGCCTGATGGCAGTGTTAAAGTAGTTGCATACAGCACAAAGATTGCAAGTTGGAATCCCGACTATGTCAATAAGTTTTTCTGAAATTAAGTACAGGGATTAGTTGCTATCCGCCAGAGATATTTTAAGTGCTAACGTGATAGATGGCGCGTCCATCGCCGTCACTCAAGCACGACTATGCATGCCTTTGAATTGCTTCTCAAACATAGTCAGGTTTCCTCTCGACGTTTTCCTTCACCGTATAGCTCGCGGTGCGACTAATCACTTAAGTTCGGAAAAACTCATTGGAACAGTCGGGTTTCAAACTTGCAATCTCTGTGTTAGGTACACGAAGCACTAGGCCACCGTGGCTTTAAAAGCAGCCAAGTAAGGCAAAGTAAACACTTTAAGTAAAATAAGACAATATGTGTACATGTATGTGTGTGACGTTGAAATATCAATACTTACCAACGTATATCTCTTACAAATATTTATAAACTAGCTTGTGCCCGCGGCTTCGCCCGCGTGTAGTTCGAAAAAGTAGCTTATATATTTTACTGCCAGAATCGGTTCAGCCGCTATGCCGTGAAAGAGCATCATACTTTACAATAGATATTAGAGATGTGAATTTTCGAGATTAAAAAAAAAGAAAAAAATGTAGCCTATGTCCTATTGCTAGGTATAAGCCATCGCGATTTCAACTTTCAGCCAAATCGGTTCAGCCGTTTTGCCGTGAAAGAACCGCAAACATCCAAACTTACAAACTTTCACATTTATAATGTTAGTAAGATACCACAACTGAATCAGAGCACCGACAGGCCGCCATCTTGGACCACATTGACAGGTGTCGTTTTTTTTTTTTTTTTTTATAATTGTAATAATAATACGACGATTACTCACTCGTAGCCTTCGCTTTTGGGTTCACTCACATCGCGTCTGTACGAAATTGATTTCCTTCTAGATACATTCCCAGAGCACCATGCGTGCTCGTCTTGAAGGTCACATTATAAACTGGTTCCTTTAATATATATACATACGTCTAGATATATATAGACGGCGATGAACACCGAGAGGCAACCTGCATACGTTTGGGAAGAAATTTAAAGACGTCATTTGTCATGTTGGCACCTAGTGTGTTTGTATATCTCTGGCGGAAAGTGAGAGTGTGGGTACTACCTTCACACCTCTGCCTACCCCTTCTCTGACCCTTGTGGGAAGGTATGAATATATCTAAGATATACAGGGAAGTAGCTATGCCCAGGGGAAAAGTTTGCTATCATGGTAGAATGGTGGTCCATCCATATGTTATCTCCTTGCCAAATTGCATCCAATTTCGTTCAGTAGTAGTTTTTGCGTGTGAGGAACAAACATACACAAGTATATCCAAGCTATATTTGAATATATTGATATCGTCGTGGTGGTCGAGTGGTTCGAGCAGTTGCCTGCAACGCATAAGTAGCAAGTTCGGATCCCGACTGTACCAATGAGTTTTTCTGAACTTAAGTACAGTGATTAGTCACACCACGAGCTTTACGGTGAAGGAAAACATCGAGAGGAAACCTGCATACGTCTGAGAAGAAATTCAAAGGCGTATGTATAGTCGTGCTTGAGTAACGGCGATGGACCTAAAATATATCTCTGGCGGAAAGTGGGTATGTGGGTACTGCCTATACACCTCTGCCTACCCCTTCGGGGACCCTTGTGGGAAGGCGTGAGGATATATTATATATTATTTTATACATTTTTGAAACGATCGCTGCGATTTCGTTAAAAATAAAGCGAAACGTTGCAATCAGACGCTAATTGATAAATAGCCTCTTTCAAAATGGAATAG
>JACCPG010010106.1:0-26903 GCA_016069955.1 Drepana arcuata | reverse complement strand
AAAAATCAGTTTTTCTCCAAATAAGTTTATTGTATTTTTTCTTTCTTTGTGGACACTTTGTACTTTCAATATGTAGTTTCATATTGATTAAAAGGTAAATCTTTGAAGTTAGTTGTCAATTTGCAGTTTGGTAAGTGAATGAATAAGTAGCAGTTCTTGACCATAAAAACATGATATATTTTGTTTTTATACCACAATATTGGCAAACAAGCATACGGCCCACCCGATGCAAAAAGGTTACCGCAGTCTATTTACGCTTACAATACCGAAGTATCACTTGCGCGTTGCCACTCTGTATTCGGAGAGTTATACTATGTTGGCAGCATAATGGGGCTAATTCCTCTGCTGACACAATATAACAATTCTCACCCCTCCCCAAGGAGCTCATTGCTGGAAACCTTTTTCACCACGTAGGAACACAACACAAAAAAATGTTATTTGGCTACGGACTTCTATAAGGTGGTGTTCCTGCCCCAGTCGGGCAGCTCCAAATTCGAACGGGAAACCCGTTATGTATCTCTTGTATATTTGCATAAAACGAGTATTTGCTTATTTTATGAGTAATTCATACTGTTACGGGCTGGGGTTCGGGATAATTTAATGATAGCCGGTTGATGCACTTAGACGACACTTTATTCTATACACAGAATAATTCCGGAAACTTGTACAATAAATCCGTACACTTCGCTACAATTCTATTCACTATAACACTGATCACTACAACACAGTACTAGTACAACACAGTAAACCCTAGGTACTGAAACACTTCTACTCTGTATACACTACAACACAGTAACAGTAGAATACAGTAAACACTAGACACTGATACACTTCTACTCTGTGTACACTACAACACAGTAACAGTAGAACACAGCAAACACTAGACACTGATACACTTCTACTCTGTGTACACTACAACACAGTAACAGTAGAACACAGTAAACACTAGGCACTGAAACACTTCACTAATACTGTAACACTCACTATAGTCACCGATAAAACACTTGTGATCACTCGCACTGAACTAAACTCACTAACTCAGACTCACTAAACTAACTCTCTAAACTGACTCGCTCAGACTAACTGACTCACTTAACGAACTCGCTCAGACTAACTGACTCACTTAACGAACTCGCTCAGACTGCCCGTGCCCATCGGATACCGCCTTATATATGGCACCGGCACGATATACTAGATATCGGTGGAAGGCTCTAGACTGCCATTAAGATGTTCGTAGAATTGCCGTGTGAATGCATCCGCAGAACAATGGCCGGGCGACGAAAACAACTTGTTTACGTCCTTTCTTAATTGCCTCCTTTTGTCTATATTTCCGGCTAAATGTTGTTGTTTGGCATGACTTTCACACGGCAAGCCCTCCAGAACCTTCCATCGTAACAATACCCTTCCGTAAGAGTCCGCAGTAGCCAGCGGCCCCACGGCCAAAATCTTTATGCATTCTAGTGAATAATGTGATTACTAATCTGGCAGAGCTTGGTTATTAGCCTTTCGTAGATTCATGCATTTTATCACGTGGTATCTTAAGGGATAGGTGCAGAAATTAGAATGCCAATTCTCTCTATACTCATATTTATATCTTTCTCTCAGATATCTTTCTATTCAGCATTTTAAAATTAATTTATTCAGTTAGCACTTTAGGTGTGAAACGGTGGTCAGACCTGGATTAGCTATGTTCACATTTATCTTCTTCTTTTTATATCTATATGTAAAAATCATCGCCGTTCATTAATCTCGCAAAACCTCATGAATGGCACGACGGATTTAGAAAAGAAAATGTATTACTACTAACCCACCTTTCTATTTTAATGAATTGTATTATTTTTGAGAAATAAATGTCTATTAAATTGGTCCCGAGAGATGGTGATGCGATAGTCAACTAATACGGTAACTGCTTCCCATCAGGTCGGCCATAGCTTGTGTACCACTCTTGTGGTATAAAAAAAAGAAAATATTTAGATTTTCACTCAATCCAAGCTGGAAGGAACCTTGCAGTCTAATAGAAAATGGTGACATACAAGTGGGTGAGAAAATATATATTGTCGACAGCTGCCATAGCTAATAATAATACTGCCGAAGTTAATTGGATATTTGAAGTACACCGTTTTATCGTTGTGATCACGTCAGCCCTACGGGACGGTTATGTTGCCATACGACAAATTGGGGTCATCCTTGAGTCATACTTCTTATATCAATACAATGAGAAGCTGTAGGTTCCCGGCAAATAATGACTTATTGCTATAAAAATCATACATGGATACTATAAATCTTCACGCCTTACCACAAGGGTCCCCGAAGGGGTAAGCAGAAGTCCGTAGGTCCACTTTCCACCGGATATAGGTATATTTTAGGTCCTAATCTGACAGATGTTGACTCAAGCACGACTATATTTATATATCTTTGAATTTCTTCTGAAACGTACATAATTTTGCAGGCTTCCTCTCGATGTTTTCCTTCAGCGTAAAGCTCGTGTTGAGTAGTAATTCAGCCGCAACCGATCGGATTTATACAAATACTATTTGTCCCGCGCAGCTTCGCTTGGAAAAAAATTAAATTCCTGAAACGACCGCAGCGCCACCTATCGAGTCCAATTGTGTATCTTAAGTATGCTCAAATCCACCTGAAGACACACAGAAAACTTCTTTAAAATCGGTCCAGCCGTTTTGGAGGAGTTCAGTAACATACACACGTACAGAAGAAATATATATAAGAAAGATGTATGTTTCTTGTTTCCAACAAGAAGTAGTAGAACCTAGTAAAAATCTAGGATGCTAGCATATTATTTAATTACCCCTGATAATAAACTAGACAGTCCAACGACTCTATCTAAATGTGTGTAGCGGACATTAGGGGCTGATGTTATAATGTGCGCTATTCCACACAACCCCATAAACTGAGAGTTAAGATGGAGAGGGAGTGATAGTACTGCGTAGCTACCATATAGCCGCGCCCTTTATTAACAGGGTGAGAATAGTTTATAATGAAGAAGGGTATAGAATAAGGGTGTATAATGAAGTAAAATATAATGTATCCTCACGCCTTCCCACAAGGGTCCCCGAAGGGGTAGGCAGATGTGTATAGGTAATACCCACACACCCACTTTCCGCCAGAGGTATATTAGGTGCCAACGTGACAGATGGCGAGTCCACCGCCGTTACTCAAGCACGACTATACATACGCCTTTGAATTTCTTCTCGACGTATGCAGGTTTCCTCTCGATGTTTTCCTTCACCGTAAAGCTCGTGGTGTGACTAATCACTGTACTTAAGTTTAGAAAAACTCATTGGTACAGTCGGGATTCGAACTTGCGACCTTTGCGTCGCAGGCAACTGCTCGAACAACTCGGCCGCCACAGCTATGAATTAAGTCATTATAAAATTATTAATTGCAATTAATTACACCCGACCTTGTGATCAGGGCAAGGTGTCACATGTAGAGGAAGCGTATACAAACTGTTTTCACAAAGAAACGAACATTTATGAAGATCGATTTCATTCTGGGATTTCAATTACCAATTCTCTGTTTGTGAATTCGTTGATAATCACCTCTTCTGTCAATTGCTCATCACGGACTATGCGGAGCCTGAAATAACGACGTCTTCACCAGATACATATACCTATATTTAAATGCACCACATTTATGGTGAGTCTTTCTTTCAGACCCAATCAATGTAATATATTTTGTGTATATAAATTTACAATTGCATATTATGCTAGCTGTGCCACGTATAGCTCTCTAATATAATATAATAATATATCCTCACGCCTTCCCACAAGGGTCCCCGAAGGGGTAGGCAGAGGTGTATAGGTAATACCCACACACCCACTTTCCGCCAGAGGTATATTAGGTGCCAACGTGACAGATGGCGAGTCCATCGCCGTTACTCAAGCACGACTATACATACGCCTTTGAATGTCTTCTCAGACGTATGCAGGTTTCCTCTCGATGTGAAATAGTTAAAATTGATTGAGCAGTTTTTTAGTTAAATCGTAACAAACAAACAGACAAAACATAAATTCTTGCCTCTTTATAATATTACTAGCTGTGTTCGCGACTTCGTCCGTGTGGAATTTAGCAAAAAAGTGATTTTTTAGTTTCTAAAATAAAAATAAAAGTTACCAATCTTATATAGCCTGTATCTCATCCTTTCTTAGGGGATGCCTACGTCATAGTAGCTTTATGCAAGTCTCAGCTCGATCGGCTTAAAATTGACAAACTTTCATACAAAATTTCATCCCCTATTTTATCCCCTTGGGGGAGAATTAATCAAAATCCTTTCTTAACAGATGCTTACGTCATAACATCTACCTGCATGACAAATTTCAGGTTTGAGCTGTGCGTTGATAGATCACTATGTCAGTCAGTCACCTTTGAGCTATATATATATTTAGTTAATATATTACTGGGCTACACGGCCACCACTTCTTTTTGACCGCTTTCTGCTACGTATGCTCTTTTATAGAATAAGTATTGGCCCAAATGTCTGCAGAGCTAGAAAATAAATTGACAAAACAATTGCCCCGAAGCAACCTAAATGATGTTTGACTTCAAGGGCCATAAGATGTTACCTACAAAGTTTGCCCGTTTGTTCACAAATCACTTCTCGGGCCTATGTTATCTGAATCGCTTCGGGTTAATTTGATAACTTTGATAATTCTACCATCGCTGGACATGAACAAATTGTAACTCTATGTAAGTGGTTAACATTCCAAGACAACTAAAATATTTTCAGTGGTTTTATAATAAATACAAACACACCATCATGCTAAGTCCCACACGGGGTAGGCAGAGAGAGTTCTCTCCAGACTTATAGACCTTCTTCACTTCATCTGGAATCATCAGTCATTTCATAGATGCTCACCGGTCTCGAATAATTATGGTCAATAAAAATAACTATGCTCTGCATGATTTGTCAGCGTCAGATATCGAACGCACGTGATAAGTTCTATCGCGTATGCAAAAGGAACGTTGGAATGATTATAAATACATTCTCCAAAATACATACATATCATCACGCCGAGTCTCTAACGGGCTAGACAGAGTATAGAGCGCCAATTCTCCTTAGACAGTCTCCAAAATAATTTCCTAAGTTTAAAAGCTGGGCTGTTGTCAGCCTGTCTGACGCAATACCTTCAATTTGTTTCTATCCAGCCCAAGCTCCCTATACGTTACTAGGCTTGCCCTGCGGTTAGATGATATGAGGATGATTAATAACACCACTTTAGATGTAAGTATAAAGTTCATGTTACTCTGGAATAATGTAGCTTTCCATTGCTGAAAGGTTTATTTATTCATACAAATATTATATTAAAAAGAATTTGACAAATTTACGAACATAAAAATAATCAAATGTTTCATCTTTATAATATTATGTAGATGACAGACACTTTTTCTTTGATCTGACTTGTTTATGTGAATCATTCCTCTTCCTCGGTTTCCTTCTACATTTCCTATTAAGATATTTTTAGAAGCTGTCATGTCGTTTAACGTGACCTATCATATTTTTTCTTCTATTCAAATGTATTTAGCTATTTATTATATTTATTTAGTATATTTAGTATTATAAAACACCGGCAATTTTAATAGCGATGAGTAAGTAAGACCGCCTAACCATTGCGTGGTATTTAAATTCGTACTGGGGCGGGCACGATTAAATACCTCACATTACTGTAGGTTTGGCCTTTTTATGTCTCTAAGAAACATTATGTGGAATTTTTATTGTGTGTAGTTTGAAATAAAAAACCTTGTTTAATTTGCTTTTTGTTACGATAAATACAACGGGATTAGAACTAGTGACTGGATATCCGACTGGAATTGTGTCATTTCTGCTATTTAAGTGTATATACCATTCTTATTATGTCGATACGTAATAAGATCAAGAAGGGTGTGAAAAGATGCCTGCAGGGTCGGCAACGCGCGAGTGATACCCCTGGTGTTGCAAGCGTCCATAGTCGGCAGTAACCGCTTACCATCAGGCGGATCGCATGCTTGTTTGCCACACAAGTCGTATAAAAAAAAACGTGACAGAATTTAAGGCATAGTTTATGTTACAAAAATAAATACGTTGCGTGCTAGAGAATCAATGTTTGCACAATTGCTGGAAATGCTTTCAACTTGTCCGCCAAGAACCAAGAACCAAATGAGATGTACTTTCACAGACACCAGAGTTGCTGTGCTAGTTACATAAAGGACGAACGGAAACCGAAAAAAGCACGACAAATGCCCAGAAGTAATAAAAAAGATAAATTTTGGATTTCAGTACAGATGATTGTTAAGTAAGTTGGTTGCAATACATTAAGCAATTATATATGATCAACTCGCTCTGTAACAGTATCCTGGCGAACCCTAGTTCTGATGATATAAAATATTTATTGAAATTATATAAGCTTAGATTTTAAGTACTCCTATATCCAGGTGTCCTCACGGAGTGACAGTCGCTGTGCGACAAAACTCCTTAAATAAATAGAAAAAAAAATATCACTCTGTTATTTATAATAATAAATAGGTAATAATAATAATATATCCTCACGCCTTCCCACAAGGGTCCCCGAAGGGGTAAGCAGAGGTGTATAGGTAATACCCACACACCCACTTTCCGCCAGAGGTATATTAGGTGCCAACGTGACAGATGGCGAGTCCATCGCGGTTACTCAAGCACGACTAAACATTATACATTATACTATACATACGCCTTTGAATTTCTTCTCAGACGTATGCAGGTTTGCTCTCGATGTTGTCCTTCACCGTAAAGTGTTTTCACTGTTATTTATATGTACGTAAAACACGTTTAAGTCACAGCCATGTTTAAAAAACAATTCTAAAATGTATTTCATATACAATTTAATGTGTAATATGCAAATGTAAATTATGGTACACTCGCGAAAATATAAATTCATTCAAAGTAATATATCCGACGTGTCCGTTTGTTTGTTTATATTAACCGCTTCTGGGAATTAGCGCTCCATTTATCTCTTGCTTTCAGGGCCTTGAATATATCGTACTGAATCTTGGCTTTGTTTTACAATGCTTATAGAACATTACAGGGGCCCTTATCCTACTAATATGATAAGTCTACACTTTGATTGATTAGTCACACCGCGAGCTTTACGGTGAAGGAAAACATCGAGAGGAAACCTGCATACGTCTGAGAAGAAATTCAAAGGCTGATGGACTCGCCATCTGTCACGTTGGCACCTAATATACCTCTGGCGGAAAGTGGGTGTGTGGGTATTACCTATACACCTCTGCCTACCCCTTCGGGGACCCTTGTGGGAAGGCGTGAGGATATATGATTATTATAACACCCACATCACCACGCAATATCTAGTTGGTCTCGATTCAGATAGTTAGCAGACTAATTATAATCATTATTAATGTACGATAAATAGTGCAAAATATGTAGATCAATGTCGTCGTCGTCGTATATTGAAGTCGGGATGTTCAGCTGTAATCACATGGCCTTTATGTGTTTCGTTTTGCCTCTAGTAGTGGTTTAAAAACCGGAGAGATCACGTTTAAAGAATAAAAAGGTCTTGGATTTTTTTAATAACATTTAATTAATATTTAAAATACAATAAAGCCGTGGGTGCCGAGTGGTTTGGGTGCCTTCAACACAAAGATTTCAATTTGAATCCGGACTGTACCAATGAGTTTTTTCTGATTACTACAGTAATTAGACACACCAAGAGCTTTACGGTGAAGGAAAACATCAAGACGCTTTGCTTACCGCTTGAGGGACTCGGCGTGTTGTGTTTGTAGTTTTCGTTGGAACCCTTCAAACTGCTGTTAAAATTAACAGTATATAATGACTATCATCAGTTAATCCACTTAATGTTTACAATAAAGAGATTAATTAGGGTGATTTACGCGTGCGAAATTTTGAAAATTGATTTATAGAAAAATAATAAACGCCTAGAGAAAATATATAACCCGCGTGCAGCTTGTCTGTAGCACTTTATTTTCGCTTTGTTTATTTTGGGAATAACATTTGAGTGGCTCGGTCCTCAGGTGGCCCCTCGTACGCCCAGAGCAGCTCGTTAAGAACGAAGAAACTTTAGCACGAACTAATTACCACGAAATCCTTTTACATGCAAATTTGAAGGCGCATACGAGTGTACGGCGCACCTTTATAATTATCGAGAAAAAATTACGAGTCTGTTTTATATGAGACAGGTAACTGATTTAAAGAGAGGCAGGCCATATATTTGTGTATATGTAATCTATATAAGTAAATATATGGTTGTCTAGTTACCATAATACAAGCTATGCTTAAATTTGGACTATGTTAATTTGCGTGGAAGTGTCCCAAGCTATTATTATTATTATAGAGGCATGTCCGGTTCAATATATTTTTATACCTTACTAAGGTAACAAAGAAGGAAATGGTCTGCCTAATGGCAATCGGCTACCGTCGACGCTTGCAATATTTTGTCTCGCGTGCGCATTGCCTACACCATATTTTCGCACTCTTTTTGAAGAGCTCCATTGCACTCTCTAAATAAAATCTCAACGAGGAGTAAATTCGACATTTAAATGTTGAATTTATAATAACTAAATGGCACTGCTTCCGGGTAGTTTTGAGTTCTTGTTTCGCAATTTCCTCTCCTGACATGTTTTTTCATGGAAACTATATTTATGGTAGTATTATATTTAATATATGACGTTTAACTAGTGTTTTCTGTATCCCTTATGTGGAATAAAATATTTTAGAGTTTGAATTATATTATTTATATTATATTATTTTTATTCTGAATAAGGAATTGATGTTAAGTGCTAGCTCAGCAACTCCGCCCACGATAACGCTGGAAACGTAGTGATACCTCTAGTATTGCTCGCGCTTGTAAGCTATGGTAACCGCTTACTGTAGTCGACCTGTATACTTGTTTTTCACCTTGTCTTTGACTACCATCTGAGATAAATAGTTTGCAGATTACATGGCGTCGTACTTAAAAGTATGAAAACTTATAATGACGTGTCCATAGCATGTTATTACCGAAATTCAATGTGCGTGTACGTTCGCCATACACCGAAATAGATCTAATTGATTTACATTGGAAACCCATTAAGGTGATTAATTGCTACCCTTAACCCTGGTTTTTGTCAATGACTGGAACCTACCATACTCTATTTTTGTGTATGACCAATATTGTGTAAAAGTTTGCCCGGTAATAAGTGACACCGTTACCCGGCGTGTGACACTGCGCTAAGCAAGATGTACAATGTATATAATCCTCACGGCTTCCCACAAGGGTCCCGAAGGGGTAAGCAGAAGTGTATAGATAATACTCAAATACCCACTTTCGTGACGTGACAGATAGTGAGTCCTGCGTAACGGCTTGAGTAACGGCGATGGACTCGCCATCTGTCACGTTGGCACCTAATATACCTCTGGCGGAAAGTGGGTGTGTGGGTATTACCTATACACCTCTGCCTACCCCTTCGGGGACCCTTGTGGGAAGGCGTGAGGATATATTATATTATTATTTATTATAGAAATTGATCATAATAATGTATAACGATATGATACGATAACGAATAGGCTTTTCCTTTCGTTTTAAGAGTAATTGCTACGATCTCTATGAATTATTCTCGTGTCCATTAATCTATGAACGGCTTCATAGCTGTAGCTTTTAATCTGGGATTAAAAGTTTAATCCCAGGCTGGGGCTCTCTATTGCTTTGACGTGGCGAAGAACCCTGGGAATATTTAGTTTTGATTAAGTTTATTAACAAATTGTTAACCCTCGTCACGCCAAAAGGATCGACATTATGGTTTCATATCCATACTTGTATGTACTTACTTAGATAAGTTGATCATGTGGATATAAATTATATTCCTGTATATTTAAGCCTTCCTTTAAGAGTCTTCCACCTCTCGCCATCGACGGGGAATTCATCCCCATACCTTGGAACCCCACGCGAACGGTCAAGCTGTAGAATGAGCTTCCCATTAAGGTGTTCCCTGGAGTGCAACACGCGAGCGATATCCCTAGTGCCACATAACAAGCGTTAGGGCGTAAGGCGGCGGTATCCGCTTAACATTAGGCGGGCCGCTTGAATGTCATGTTTGGTACTGTAATAGAGGTAACATAGACTAGACTGTCATGTGACAGATGTCACCTGACAGGTCGAGGTAAGCGCGCCCCCGTCCGGCTTGAGAGACAGTTCATAAGAAGGCCGAAAGAGTTAGAAGATATATTAAAGTAACTATCAAGTGGATACAAATAAAATATTATTAAGACAATATAAAACGCTATATAATTTATTAAAATACAACAACATTACAGGTACAAAGTGGAAATAACCAGGTACATATTTAGACGTATGTAAAATCACTAGAGAATTACACCGAAATATAGGTCTAGCGAATAGAGGATGATATAAAATTTGAAATCTATGTGAGAAAGCGTATATATTGGGAAATTTGAGGCATGACTTTTAGCCTATGATTCCGCTGTATTACGTGTACTGATAAGAAGACACCGGTTTCGTTGGAAACTGATTGTCGATGGCTTAGACAAGGGACTTGATTAATGCTCATCCATGGATTGTAGTGAAATTTTAAATTATCTGATAATAAAATCAGTCCGCCATCGCCTACCCCATCGGAGACCTTTGTAAGTAGACGTGTATATATTATTGTACTGTTTTATTAAATATTTTTATGCGAGAAAATATTTTTTAACAAAATTGATTAGAGCAAGCGGTTGAAAACATGTGTTGAGTATATTTTTAAACATCATTGACGTATACAAATCGAGATCGGATAAAAACATCTCTGCTAACAAACCATCGCTGACTTCAAATAGACAGAATGATGATGTATCTATCAATCGCAATGAAATGGCCGAGAAGATGTAAAGCGCAAATCATTGCTTTATGGGAAACCGGGGATTGTTTTAATATAATATGATATAGTACACCCTGTTGCTGTGAATATTGATCAAATTATTTTAACGGAAAGATTCCCAAGCTCACTGAACTCTTTTTTTAGATAAGATCCTGTAGAAGTGAAGATATATGCCTATATGTAATCTTAATCACAGAAAGATTGGAGTATCTGTTCTACCTATCCCTGTAAGTTTCGTCTTATTCTAGACCTTTTACGCAAAAAACAGCCACTTTGACTTTGACATGGCCTTTATAGAGACAAAAACATTACATGGGAGACATATGTAATACAAGTGAGTAAGAGCTTAATGCTCCCTTTGAAATGTATAATTTAATCTGACTTGGACCGAGTTCACGTGAGCTAACTAGATATTACACTAAGCTCTAGCTTTCACGTGATTCATGGTATGAGGAAAACGGCGACTGTCAAAGTCGAGGTCTCTTTGTTTTTACGTTGTTAGCAATTTTCTAAAGTGAAACGATTTTAAGAAAACCTCAATGAATGAATTAGCAGTCATTCTTTTAAGGATTCATTCGGTCTCTTCGGAAATGTGCGGCGTAATGGTATTATATCGAATCCGCAATGAAGAGAGTTGAAATGAGGGTGTGATTGTGAAGATGAAGAGGGAATTTTTGGTCAATTAGAAAGCCTGATGAAATAAGTATACGATGTGAAATCTCAATGAGGAGACAGAGGAAAGCCACGCTCTTAGTATAATATAATATTTCTTCACGCCTTCCCACAAGGGACCTTCGAACTTGCAATCTTTGTGATGCGGTCCCACGAACAATCTATTGGTCGCAGGCGAACTTTCAACTATCAAGATCAAATCGGTCAAACACTCAAGGAAGGGAACGTCAATAGAACTTAAAACCGGTGAGTGTATACGAATAGATTGATGGCTGTGGATGAAGTTAAAGAGGTTTGTAACTTGTCGCATTGCTTATTACTACTCGCCTGCCTCCCCCGTGAGGGCCTCGCCGTTAGGGTAACTTACTCTTTCGTTCCAGAGTTGGTTCTTCTCATATGTCATTTCTGCAAAATGAACGTCTACCTTTATTGATAACATTATAATTATGGTGAGTTGGACATAACTGGTATCCTAGTTATAAGTAATTGTTGAGACAAAGTATGCCTTTTCATAATTATCGTTGACATTTCAATCTTGTATTGACGCTTTCTAATGGGTTTGTGACGGACAATGATGGATTAACTCCCCGACTGTATTGAGTTTTCTGTTCTTGCCACTTCTGTTTATTGCCTCAAAGTTCAAGCCGGGCCTTTCTCACTAAATTAAGTTATGGAGTTGCTAAAGGGCAACTAATTAATTACTGTCGAAGATTGGGTGTCAAATAATCATTGGGTCCCCCTAATTGAGTGCAGTATTGACTTAGTATTAAAGCAGAAAACGGCGAAACCTTCCTACCCTGAATTTGAATTTCATCTCATACCTAAATCCAATTAAATAAGTACTTCGTAATATGAATGCTGCGCGACAGACAGATGAAGAGACAGATGAAACGAAAGAGGAAACGAAACGACTATACATACGCCTTTGAATTTCTTCTCAGACGTATGCAGGTTTCCTCTTGATGTTTTCCTTCACCGTAAAGCTCGTGGTGTGACTAATCACTGTACTTAAAAACTCATTGGTACAGTCGGAATTCGAACTTGCGACCTTTGCGTCGCAGGCAACTGCTCGAACCGCTCGGCCACCACGGCTCTTTTTAAATATTATTGTCGAATAGAATAAAACATATTTAAATTAGGTTATTATGTAGGCTAAGTACTGAAATGGAATGTGTTACGTGACTTAAGTATTGATCACGTAGGCTGGATATGTTTTAAACTATTCCAAAGTATATTTGTACTCATATCACGTAGACTTTGTGGTCGCAGTGGCGATAAAGGAATAATAATATGAAATTTTCTCGTGGAAGGAAACCCTACACAAAACGTTAAATTTCACTTAAGAAGACAACAGGTTGATGTGGTGTTAATCTCACGATTTTGAACCTTCTGTTTATAAGGCTTAAAGTGCAAGACTATGTGAATTTTACTCTGTAATCGAAAAGGTAAGCTTTTAAAAGGCAGTAGAAGCTGAATGCTTTTCTAAGATTTCCTCTTCTATGAGGTTATAATATTAAGTTAAGTAGAGGTTGGACGTAGGTCATTTAAAGTTATATCTAGTCCATTGACTTTAATATACATAGACGCCAATGTACACCTATTTTATGTAATACGGTGGGTATGAATGACATCAAGTTAGCATGAATGAGATTAAGGGTAGCTTCGAGAGAACACACTTTATACAACAAAAGTGGCAAACAAGCATACGGCCCACCTGATGGGAAACGGTTACCGTAGCCTATTTACGCTCACGATACCGAAGTATCACTTGCGCGTTGCCACTCTGTGTTCGAAGAGTTACAGTGTGTTGGTAGCATAATGGGTTTAATCCCTCTGCTTCCAACACAATATAACAATCCTCCCCCCTCCCCAACGAGCTCATTTCTGGAAACCTTATTCACCGCGTAGGAACACAACACAAAAAATTGAGTTATTTGGCTACGGACTTCTATAAGGTGGAGGTCCTGCCCCAGTCGGGCAGCTCCGAATTCGAACGGGAAACCCGTTATGTCCTACCTCTCTTAAGTTATTTCGAGGGTGAGTGTACTAACGAACGCTACAACAAATACAATACAATCATGTTTTCATATTTGAAATAATTAATAAATATAATATGTCTGACAAAAAGGGGCGTGGTTACACCTCTGCCTACCCATCGGGCAACAAAGAGGGAAAGAACGATCTGTAGCGTCAATAAAGGCGAGAGATGGTTCATGACTGACAGTTCTTTATTTAAATTCCAGAACTGCCAACTTAACAAATCTAATTACCACAGTATCTATATCAGTAATATTTTCTGCTTGGTTATTGTGCGCAGTTAAATATTTGTATGATGAGAATATTAGCCTATGTTTACATAAGTATTATGTAAATATGCTTAGATATCGCTAAGGCTTATATGTACTATATATCTGCCTTGTTATATGAATAATATATTATCAATATGGCGATGACAATATGATTTCTCCTAGTTGTGTAATATCCAATACGAACAGGCAACAAAGTTTCGTTGTCCAGTGAGCATTATAGGTGGAATCGCACTAAGTACAAAGTTTGTTATTAAACAATTGTGGAAGTAGGTGGTATCTGTACAATAGTGTACAGTTCTGCGCTGTATCCTGTTTAGATGTTATAAACTTTATCCTAAACGCTTTAGAGTCAATAATTTGATATCTTTCACCTGAAAGTGTTCTACTGCTCGGTTGAAATGAAAATCTTTCTGCGAACGTGCAGACTGTGAAATGATCTCCCCGTTGTGGTTTTTCCTGGAGAGAAGAGCATGGAGAAGGGTGTCAAAAGATTCCTGCAGGGTCGGCGACGAACAAGTGATGCCCCTGGTATTTCAAGCGTCCATAGGCGGCGGTAACCACTCAACATCAGGCAGGCCGCATACATGTTGGCCATCCTAGTGGTATAAAAAAAACCTTGGGACAATTCCACACAAATTGACCTAGTCCCAAATTTGTGCTTGCGTTATGGTAACTTGACAACGAGATATTTACTTATAGAAATAGATATATGTTTGACACATCCAAGACTAAGATACCAAATAGTGTTCATCACACAAAAATCTGCCCGCAGCGGGATTCGAATCCGCGACCTCAAGTTTCGCAGTCAGAAGCTATAAACCACTAGACCAGACGGCCAACATAAAGTATTTATTTATTTATTTTATTGCAGCCAAATAATATTAACTTACAGCTAAAAGCCAACAAGTTAATACCTTAAAATTTATTAATATTTAAATCCTTACAATTAAGTATAAGGTTTATTAGTCGCTGGGTTGCTACTAGCGACTAAAAAAACTTTTTCTGAACTCCCAGAAACTGGCCATAAAATTACATTGAATAAAGAAAACACGAACATCATGTTAGGAATGGCAATGTGCTATTTGCATTCCAACTATTAGCTAAGACCAAATAGATAAATGGTGTGTGGTATAATACTAGGCATTTAGAGGCGAATTTTTGTACGTTGTTTGCTAAGCACATACATACATATCGCACCAAGTCCCTCACGAGGCAGGCACAGAGAGTAGACCGCCAGTTCTCTCGAGGCTTACATACGTCTTCTCTCCGGCCAAATTCGTCAGTCTCTTTACACATACGCTTGCCGGATTCGAGTACTCTTGATGTTCCCGTCCTAGTGTCCGATCGATTTGGTCTACGTATTTGGAACGTGGGCTTCCATGTTTGTATTAATGGACATACTAATATCAGTAACTACTTGTGGAATGTGATATGTCATCATGCTTATAGGTTCATATGAATTTAACGCGAGTAAACCGCAGGATACAAAGTAGTGCCAGACTAATCGACCTGCAAGCCTTATTGCTCGTTAACTATACTTTATTTTATTGTGGTGGTGCCTATTGACCACTTATTGGGTGAAGAGGTCGAGCGTCCACCGATATCATAATGTAAAATTATGGTAACGATTTTATTGTTTTATTATGGTAACGACATCTAAATAATCAAACCACGATCCATTTGGCAAACAATAGATACATTTTAAAGTATCTTACTAATATTATAAATGTGAAAGTTTGTAAGTCTGGATGTTTGCGGTGCTTCCACGGAAAAACGGCTGCACCGATTTGGCTGAAAGTTGAAATGGTGATAGCTTATACCTAGGAATATGACATAGGCTTTCATTTTACTTTTTTTTATCCTGAAAAATTCTATAAAATTATATCCTAAAAAGTTATTATAATGTATGATGCTCTTTCACGGCATAGCGGCTGAACCGATTCTAGCAGGAAAATTTCCAAAGGTACTTTTTCGAACTCCACGCGGGCGAAGCCGCGGGCATAAGCTAGTAATTAATAAAATAAGTATTCACTATGGATGGTATATGTATATAGAGATTTCCTGTTTAAAAATGGACTTGCTGGACTGCGGCCGTTGGTATCCCAATCTTGTAGATAATATATATACTTCTCATCAGAATAATATATCTTTCTCATCAGAAAAATTAATAATATGAGGTATTATTCAGTATTAAGCGACATTTGACATATATTCCTAAATATACGCATTTTTCTGATAATCCTTACAAAACGTAAACTTTAAAAGTGCTTAGATTTTTCGAAATCTATACAAATAGATAAAATTTAAGTGTCTGTTTGCAATATTAAAATAAGCGCTTTTTACTAAATGCATATGTATACACGGTAGGTAAATTTACCAAAATAGTTTTTTGTTCCGGCTAATATCTGAAACGACCGATTTGCTGCACTGCACTGGCAGATAGCTGATGTAAAAAGGAGTAACTTTCTTCTTCTGGTTGTTCTTTTATTACTTTTATTTAATATTTATGAGGATGAGTGAAGAAAGATTGACGAAACAGATATACAAAGCAAAAGTGTGTGCAAGAAGAGGCAGAGGAAGGCCACGTTCTAAACCTGGATCAAATAGATCGGACTCTGAAGGACGGGAACGTTAAGAGTACTAGAAACCGACGAGCATGTATGAAGAGTCTGGTGAATGTGGACGAAGCGAAAGAGGTATGTAAGTCTAGAGAGAACTGGCGCTCTATACTCTCTGCCTACCCCGTTAGGGACTTGGCTAGATGATATGTATGTATGTAATATTTATATTTTTTTGTTAAATTTCACGCGGACGAAGTCGCGGGCTCAGCTCGTGTATACCTAATATATTTCAACGTGTAGATATTTATGACAACATTAAGGGCACCGTAAATACTAATAATATTAAAAAGAGGCAGTGTATATTTGTTTGAACGCGCTAATCTCTGTCGCTACATATCTCATTAGAAATAATATATTTGCATTGGATACACAAGTTACTGGGATAGGTGAGACTTTATCATGCTACTAGGTGAACCGTGGAACAGTACTAGCTTACTCATAAGGTTCAATTTACAATCACTTTAAGTCTGGTACATTTTCATACCGCGGATCTCAACCAAAAACTCAGTTTATGCCCTGCTGGACATTGGCTTATCCCAAGTTGCGCGTATACCGGGCCGCGAGTCGTCGGCCTTAAGCCCACTGGCAAAATAAATCTTAATCGCGGTTTGAAAAGAGAAGCAGTGATTTAAAGAGTACATAACAAAAGGGCTAGCGAAAAAACATAAATAAATCTGTCGCTATTACAGTGAGAGAAACAAAAGGTGGGGCTCGGAAGTGTTCACGCTCTGAAAGCCTCAAAGAGACAAGGGACTCATAATCATGCATCCCCGTGTTCGTCGCCAGCAGTGCGATGTTTTTCTTCCGCTTTTTTCCAAGGAACGCCTCTCGTTTACGGCTTATGAGATAATAAAATTAATTATAAAGAGTAAAAGCCCGCACGTAAAATAAGAGACGCGCTGCAAAATTCCAGTGCCATTGATATAGGAGCCAAACAAGATATAGATAAATATCGCTGAATATGCTCAAAGCCACTGGACTAATTTTAATATTGTTTTGTATGGTACACTCACAATTGGACCTGATAAGTGGCTCTGGGAACGAAGCGAAGCTGGGAGGGAAAGGTAAAAAATAATTATAATATCCTCACGCTATCCTCAGATCCGAATCCCGACTGTACCAATGACTGTTTATGAACTTAAGTAAGTTAAATAATAGTAAGGTATATATATACATATATATATATATATATATATATATATATACCTTACATATATATATACATATATATATATATATATGTATACAGCCAGCCCCAGGGCGAGGGGAGGGTAATCGCCTGCAAAATTAAGATTGCGAGTTCGTACAGCGACGGTCTGTACCAATGAGGTTTTCTGAACTTAATTGCGGTAATTTATCACATAGAAGACTTTACTTTGAAGGATAACATCGTGAGGAAATCTGTGCACGCGCTAAAGGGACGGCGAAGGATGTTATATTCAAATGCAGTATACCATTAAAATGATATTTTTATAAATAAAATATACAAATAGAATTTATACAAAAATAACTTTAAGAATTTGGACGAAGCCTTTCGCTTCGTCTAAAAGTCTAAGTCTACTCTAGTAAGTCTAGAGAGAACTGGCGCTCTATACTCTCTGCCTACCCCGTTAGGG
Organism: Drepana arcuata; assembly: GCA_016069955.1. NCBI lineage: Eukaryota > Metazoa > Arthropoda > Insecta > Lepidoptera > Drepanidae > Drepana > Drepana arcuata. The sequence goes on along the minus strand of JACCPG010010106.1, from coordinate 8,822 downwards.
ACTTGGCGAGATGATATGTATGTATGTAACTTTTAGAACTGCGGACACTCACTGATGGGTACATCAAGAGTACTCACTCAAAACCAATAAGAGTATAAGAATGAAAAGACTCATGAATGTGGACGAAGCAAAAGAAGTATGTAAGTCTAGAGAAAACTGGCGCTCTATTCAGTCTACCTACCCCGTTAGGGAATCGGCGTGTATGCAGAAATGGCTCAGTTAAAAAAGCTTCTATTAAACAAATTGATGATAAATTTAAACAATAAACAATACTTAGGTATTGTTTATCACTTATTCACCATGTATTATACGATAGATATATATTTTATTATTAAACATATAGTTGTTGTCATTAGTTATAGGGATTACATTATAACATTAAATTCTAACTAGCCTTGATCACAAAACATTTAAAATTTTAATGGTATAAATGTTTACGGTGAAGGAAAACATCGAGAGGAAACCTGCATACGTCTGAGAAGAAATTCAAAGGCGTATGTATAGTCGTGCTTGAGTAACGGCGATAGACTAGCCATCTGTCACGTTGGCACCTAATATACCTCTGGCGGAAAGTGGGTGTGTGGGTATTACCTATACACCTCTGCCTACCCCTTCGGGAACCCTTGTGGGAAGGCGTGAGGATATATTTTTTTTATTATGTATAAAAGTGGATGTGTAAAATTTTATCACAAGCTTGCGTGTTAAAATATTACCGACGGCATAGTAAAAAAGATTTGTTGGTACGTTCCGTTAAACGTATAATGCTATTGCTCTAATCTATTAAACATGATTTACATTAAAACATAAAATCTATGTGAAGGAATGCCGTTTTTTTTTATTATAAAGTTTAACTTTATGAAATCAAAATGTTTTCATCAAGAAATTGGTATATTATTATTGTTTAACGTTTTTCTTCGTAATAAAAAAAAAAGAACGAGAATATGCATATAATATTACATACTTGTTCACTAACTTAAATAGTTACGAAATCTACGTTATTTTTTAAAATGTGACGTGACGTGTGACGTGACAGATGCCGACGGAATGTCACGTTGCCACCTTCGTATAATATCAAAAAAATGCGAGAAAGGTTGTTTTTACGCTTCTGCCTACTGCTTCAAGGACTCTAGTGGGTAGGCGTGAAGATGGGTATATACATATATATATATATATTAGGTATATACACATATACATTGTGCAATCATATAAATGTGTTCTCAAAGCACCGGTCTGGAGGTAGAATGAGTTTAATTGTAGAAATATAAAGCCAAAAGTCCGCCCTCCAGGTGCTGACAAATACAATATATAATTTTAACAAATTGATGCGCTAGGGAGCTACCCACATAATTCTGTAATCATTTATGACGCATTACTCTACGTGAGCGATTTTCCTTTGCGGTTTCCACCGTCGAAAAGTGTGTGTGGTGTGAAAGCTCCATCAATGATGTATTATTAATATGTAAATATATCTGTGTAAAATTTCATACATTACATAATTAAGTACGCTAACTCAATTATTTGCTTTTTTTTGTATTTGTGTAGAAGGTTTACACAGCTATTAGAGGCGGGCACTGTACTGGCAGTTTTAAGTTACATATATATAGGCTGACGTAGCCGGTTACTATGACAAAGCACATTCTAGTGAAAAATTAAAAAAAAAAGACTACCCAAAAATATCTTTAGCACATTTTTTTTTACTACCAAGTAATTTTAAGTTAATTATTTAAGTAATGTTGTATTTTAGAAGACACTTTTTTAACAACTAAAATTATTCAATTTTTTTTAAATAACTACAGCCATTAAAAAAAAACTTACCTTTCAATCGCTAAATTCTCGTCTGAAACGAACACCGCTTCTAACCAGTTCAACCCCACTTATTCTGGTAAGTCATTGTTAATAATATCACTTTAATGAGTCATTTCCTAGCATATTAATTAATCTAGAATAGTTTCATTTTATTCACTTCAACTAATTTAATTTCAATCACATCAACAATATTTATTTTAATACTACAAAGTTTGAAAACTTTTTCTTTTGAATAAAATTAATGTTTCACTCGAAAAAAATAATATTATGCTCAGTTCAACACAGGCACCATAGAATCTACTTTCTTTTTTTTACTTCTTTAGACATAATTGTCGCATTGCAAACTGCCAGCAATAAAAGTACTCGGTTCGTGTTCGTGAGTGCTAAGTCGGAGTGACACTGCTTACCCGGCGCTCTTCGAACGCGATTTGAAGTTCGAACGCGTTTCGAACGGCGATTCGCGCAGTCCTATGTACATTTAATGGTTGCGTTTCGTAGCATACTTTTTAAACATAAGATTTTTAAACATTAAATAAAGACATGTTAAGTCACACATACACACACATATATTTATATTTTATTTATTATTTATGTATCTATCTTCACGCCATTCAGAAAACATAAAAGGAGAATGTTATAGGCAATTGATCTTCATATCTTCCGCGCTAAGAACATTCCGAAGGTCAAAATTCATTCGCATTGCGTAGCGACTTCAAGATGAATAGAGTGCCGTTCCCAGGAAATACTCGCGTAAAAGTAAAAATGTTAATATTATATAAAAATATATATTTGACGCTAGGGACACGGAAAATACTTGAAAGTCACAATTACATCCTACTAATATTGTAAATGCGAAAGTTTGTGAGGATGTTTGTAACATAGATAATGATATTGACATATAGTAGATGAATTCACACCGGTTGGTTAAAACAAGAAAAAACCTTACGCGAGTGACTGTAGCCAAGCAAAGAGGATTAATGTAAGGCGATTTTCGAGTATATATTTAGAAATTCAAGCGGCGCGCGTGTGCGGATAGGACCTAGGGGACCCGAGGCACAATCATGACCAAATTAATGGGCCCTTTTGGAAAGGTCTACGTAATTCGTAGCATCAACAATTGACGTGGCGTGAGATGTTGATCATCGGCGACGCGAGAGTTGAGAAGGGATTGCAACATGGCAAACAAATGCCGTTATATATGTCTGAGCCCATGATTTATAAATAATGTTATAATAATAATATAATAATATATCCTCACGCCTTCCCACAAGGGTCCCCGAAGGGGTAGGCAGAGGTGTATAGGTATTACCCACACACCCACTTTCCGCCAGAGGTATATTAGGTGCCAACGTGACAAATGGCGAGTCCATCGCCGTTACTCAAGCACGACTATACATACGCCTTTGAATTTCTTCTCAGACGTACGCAGGTTTCCTCTCGATGTTTTCCTTCACCGTAAAGCTCGTGGTGTGACTAATCACTGTACTTAAGTTTTAGAAAAACTCATTGGTACAGTCGGGATTCGAACTTGCGACCTTTGCGTCGCAGGCAACTGCTCGAACCACTCGGCCACCACTTACTTAATTAAATAATGTTAAGTGCATATATGAGTGAGTATACCAAATAGCTGTGGTGGCTGAGTGGTTCGAGTAGTTGTCTGCAACACAAAGATAGTAAGTTCGATCCTGACTGTACCAATGTTTTTTTCTGAACTCAAGTACAGTGATTAGTCACACCACGAGCTGAACGGTGAAGGAAAACATCGAGAGGAATCTTGCATACGTTTTTTAACACATTTCGTATAGTCGTGCTTGTGTTACGGCGAAGGACTCGCCATCAGGCACGTTGGCACCTAAATATATATATCTAGCGGAAAGTAGGTGTGTGGGTACTACCTATACAACTCTGCCTACCCCTTCGGGGACCCTTATGGCGTCAGGATATATACATATACACGATACATATTTTTATACTATTATTGATTGCGTCACCACAAGATGTCGCCACACAAGTACAGAATTGACAGAAAAAAATACAGAATGGTTTTTTAATTTTGTGTTGTATTTGGTTCATGTCTGAACGCATTAGTCTCGCCATTGCTCGGTTATGTGGCATAAGTTCCCGGAACTTCCAATTACAAAAAATATGTCAGTCTGAGGGATAGAAAGTAGCTTTAGGTGGGAACCGCTTAATAAATTGACCTACTGACATAAATTGCACTATCATGCCTGGAGCACAGAATGAGGGAAACCACACGATGTTTAAAAAAAAAAAAACGGAAATTAAAACGCAAGAAAAGCCGCGGGATAAAACTGTGCATGTATACATGTACATTTACCTCTAAAAAAATCTAGTTCATAATTGTACTCCAACACTACTGCGTGTCAACGCCTAACATTTAAGTAACCTTTAGCGGGGTAACCTTATCTTTTGTTAATTAATTGTGGGGTATATGTGACCTTGGTGCCGACACGAAGGGTTAGTAGTGTGAAAACATTACTAAAAATGCGACGTCAACTATCGCTTGGAATTTCAGGTCGATAGATCTTGCACCAATAGTCTGATATTGACCTGGCGATCTGATGATATCAATATCAGTCTATTATTAGACAATATCAGGTTTTTTTTTAAATTTCATTGTTTAAAAAAAATATACTGACGTTATACACAGAATCGATATCTGCAGATTCGTACTAAATATTAAAATATTCAGTTTAAAGATCATCATCCTTTCCTTACCCTTGCAGTATCTGTTTTGAAACAACTAATTGAGAACAAATGGAGAATACTCGTACACCAATTTTTTGTGTGGCAAAATCTCACATTTGAAGACGTGACAGATGGCGAGTCCACCGCCGTTACTCAAGCACGACTATACATACGCCTTTGAATTTCTTCTCTGACGTATGCAGGTTTCCTCTCGATGTTTTCCTTCATCGTAAAGCTCGTGGTGTGACTAATCACTGTACTTAAGTTCAGAAAAACTCATTGGTACAGTCGGGATTCGAACTTGCGACCTTTGCGTCGCAGGCAACTGCTCGAACCACTCGGCCACCACGGCTTGTAATATATATTATACAAGGTTTAGTAGGGTTGAATCTTCGAAACCTGCGAGTATAATGAGAGGTATGTTTGAATGAGGGGAACGATGAATGTGAAAGAAGCGAACAAGGTTTATTAGTCTAGAGCCCTCTCTGCCTAACTCGTGAGGGATCGGCGTGATGATCAATATGATGATGATAATGACTATAGTAATAAGATAATTGTATACCTATGTGTATGTGTATAGTAACACGCTCATGTTCATCACGTATATATCCTCCAACGGAGATCGAAGCCGAAGCTTAGAGCCTAGAGCTCAGGCCACTAGACCACGCGGGGATGAAAAATATAACCTCAGAATAAAAATAATAGTTCATTTTGCGTTCAGTTGTAATCCACAGAATTTCCTGCTGGCTGCCCTGCTGCAAATATATGAGCATACATATTTAACACAGTTGCTGGCCTTGTGATGTTAGGTCTGTGCATTTTGATGTGTGTGGCAACATTGAGTTAATCAACATACATACCTATGTATGTGGGTACGCTTTGGAGTAAAGAAATGTGAGATTTTGCCACACAAAAAATTGTTGTACGAGTATTCTCCATTTGTTCTCAATTAGTTGTTTCAAAACAGATACTGCATGGGCAAGAAGAGGATGATGATCTTTAAATTGAATAATTTAATATCTAGTACGAATCTGCAGATATCGATTCTGTGTATAACGTCAGTATATTTTTTTTAAACAATGAAATTTAAAAAAAAAAACCTGTCAATATATTATATCTTCGCCGAAAATAGAACGCCACTGCGAAGCACTTCGCTGACCGATAAGGAGATATATTTACTCGTATATACTCCTTGGTAGACCTACGTGAGAAGGCGTGAGAACATATAGGACACGAAAAAATAGTCATGCATATAATACACTGCCGCTATTTGTATTAAACTGTCTCTTACCTCTAGAGTTGCAAGCGTCGATAAGTCGGGCGGCATACTGGCGAGGTGGCAACTTAAGGGATTGAGTTTAAAAAGAGTTTATATTTGTGCGGCGTGTTTTGCGAAGATAGCACGTTTTAAAGTTGTTTTGGAGCTGACTAGGTGCTATTACGACCCCACTTGTCATTATATACGGTGTTTTATACCTTATTTAAAGATGGAGGGCCCTTAATGTCAACCGCTGACGTAGAAAGAGCCATTCAGGTTCTTTCCCGCTGAAGAACAGAACTCGTAGCGTCAGGCAAATATCGGCCAGTTTCCCGTGCATTGTTCGCCTCAATGAGGCCTGGAAAGTGTTTCAGATGCTATTGAAAATGTATTTTTCCCCCTTAAGACGGACGGGATTTTATGTCAATTTGTAATTATTCATACTTTCTCACCTTATTCATGCTTATTGTTCGATTTGGAAACCGAATAACACTTATAACCAATTATACCTTAGCAATATAACTTCTTTGTGTAACTGTTTATTGAAATTTTTTTAGGGAAGAAGAGTAGAGCGCCAGTTCGCTAGACTTGAGTGGCAAACAAGCATGCGGTCCGCCTGATGGTAGGCGGTTACCGCTATATGGTATAAAATTTTAGGTTCCGTAAAGTATTGAAGAATATTATTATGTATGTATTCGAAATGAATTCGAAAACTACAAACCTCTGCCTACTCTTTTAGACCACATATCGTACTATCGTACAATCACAGTTCTTATGTTCAGAAAAACTCTTTGGTAAAGTCATGATTGTGAACCAATTGGAAAAATATTTTTTGCGTTACTTTTGTTACGACATCACTTTTTACAGCAAAAAGAAAATCACAAAAATTCAAACCTTGAATTGGGATTTTCTGTACTATATATATAAACTTTCCTCATGAATTACTCTATCTATTATAAAAAGAAACCGCATCAAAATTCGTTGCATAGTTTTAAAGATCTAATCATACACAGGGCAGAGGGAAGCGACTTTGTTTAAAAAAAACATTTTGTTTTCATGTTTTCTTTTCAAGCTCAAAGTGTTTCCGTTGAAAATGGCCGGAAATCGGACTGAATAGCATGTATCCCATGTCAGGTTCCATTTGACGTTTGAATAGAATTAAAAAAGGTCACGATTCCGTGACTCGATTTACAAATGAGTGTTTTACAATTGCGAAGTACGTTGATATGTGTCACGGAAAATATGGTTCTATTTTTATTCATAGATAATAATGATTCATAAAGCAAACCGAGGTGGCCGATTTGTTGGAAGTAGTTGCGTACAGCACAAAGATTGCAAGTTCGAATGAGTGTACCAATGAGTTTTCTAAACTTAAGTACAGAACTTAAGTACAGTGCTCACACCACAACATTTTCGATGAAGGAAAACATCGGGAGAAGGATGAGGAGGGAATGCGTAAAGATATTATATTATTGTCCTCCCGGTTCAGGGTCGCTGTTTAATTCTATTTCAGGGTCACGTCATGTTAAGTGAACCTGAAGCGTCGTAATAGGTCCAGATATCGGCGTTTATGAGGCGGCAATGCTTACTATGTGTGGCTGTGGTGAATATCTACTCTTCTTCTTCTCTCTTGTATTGCGGCGAGCATAAGCGCCTGCAGTAGGTCCATACACGTAAGGGAAATCGCACTATGGTGTATTCAAAGGCGTATGAATTGTTTTTATCTTTATTCTTTACTGCTGTTTCACTTATGTCTATGTATAAAATGAATATTAAAGTATACAATGGATTCTGTGGGGCAAGGTGCGCCTTAGAGAGGGGCAGGAATTATGTAGAAGGAACACTTTAATAACTAGCTTATTTTAACCTATTATTATTATTTTAACCTTAATATCTATACATCTACTTAAATTTTATTACAAAATTATTAATATTAATAATAGCTTAAACTTCCTGTATAATAATAACTTAAAGTTGTGCTTGAATTACGGCGATGACTAGCCATCGGTCGCGGTGGCACTTTAAATATATCTCTGGCGAAAAGTGGGTGTATAGGTACTACCTATATACACCCCTGCCTACCCCTTCGGGGACCTTGTGGGTGAAGATATATATTATATTACGTGTATATAAAATAATAATTATAAGATACATTAGTATTTTGGACACATAGAAAGGATGAGTGAAGAAAGATTGACGAAACAGATATACAAAGCAAAAGTGTGTGCAAGAAGAGGCACAGGAAGGCCACGTCTGGTCTGAAGGACGGGAACTTTAAGAGTACTCGAAACCGACGAGCATGTATGAACAGACTGATGAATGTGGACGAAGCGAAAGAGGTATGTAAGTCTAGAGAGAACTGGCGCTCTATACTCTCTGCCTACCCCGTTAGGGACTTGGAGTGATGATATGTATGTATGCATAGATACACATTAGTACATAATATAGTTTTGTGCTTCACCGTTATTGTTCAACAAATGAAAATCAAAACAATGGAATTAAATTATTCATCATAAAGCCCCAAAATACATGTTTTACACTGGCTTCGTCTAGACTATACCTGGATTTTTTTTAATATTACTTGAATATATAATGGATGCACTGTTGTCATCACGTTATTAGCACTAAAAATATTTGTATGGATCTGGAATCAATCTTTAGGCTGTTTAAAAACATTTGCATGATTATGATTTATATGATAATGCAAAAATTTATGAGGAGATTTGTTATTCAATCACGCCAGAACGGCTCAACGAATATGGATGAAAAATGAGCTCCAAAGATTATATTATATAAATAATATATCCTCACGCCTTCCCACAAGGGTCCCCGAAGGTAGGCAGAGGTGTATAGGTAATACCCACACACCCACTTTCCGCCAGAGGTATATTAGGAGCCAACGTGACAGATGGCGAGTCCATCGCCGTTACTCAAGCACGACTATACATACGCCTTTGAATTGCTTCTCAGACGTATGCAGGTTTCCTCTCGATGTTTTCCTTCACCGTAAAGCTCGTGGTGACTAATCACTGTACTTAAGTTCAGAAAA
>JACCPG010010101.1:0-25588 GCA_016069955.1 Drepana arcuata | reverse complement strand
TTAAGTTCAGAAAAACTCATTGGTACAGGCGGGATTCGAACTTGCGACCTTTGCTTCGCAGGCAACTGCTCGAACCACTCGGCCACCACGGCTTTTTTCACAGATGAGACGGTGTGTATTTAATACAGCACTCTTTTGTAATTGTGTGAGACTGGATTCGGCCATGTTATTATTATTGTTCTCTCTAGAATTACACATCTACCTCTTTCTCATCTCATCGACTATATTCATCAGTCTCTTCATACATGCTCGTCGGTTTCGAGTACTCTTGACGTTCCCGTCCTTGAGTAGGCTATATTCTCTATACTAAAAGAATAGAGAACTCTATACTCTCTGCCTCGGGATCTCGGCGTGATGGTATTTATTATTATTGTTAGACTGATGTGTCTCACAGCTAGGCAAAAACCCTTCTTTCGTTTTTCCACCACAGCCAATCAAGGGTATTTTTCCGGGCGTGATATAAGCTTTATCTTTTCACCTTCCACGTCTGCGCTGGTTCTAAGTACTTCACTTCTTGTCCAGCAAAAGTCGTCAATGCACTGTACTCAGAGCCATAAAAACGTTAGAAAACATGCGCGTGCAACTATATGTCCATAAAATGCCACTCGATATCAACACCTACGTAATGAAAAGATACCAGAGCCCTTAAGGCATATCCGTCGTAATTATAAGCCCCTAATCAGTCCATAAAGGAGTTCCAGCATTTTATTACGCGCCATATCTGTAAGTTTGTCACATTGCCTAGTTGGACACGGCTCATTAGAATAGCTGGCGATTCACATTCTCAGCTGTGGAATATATTATCCTATGTAGATCTTCAAAGAATGTAGTCATCTGTGTATTCTTATAGAAATATTACACATGTCTGAAATTGTTCGTTGAACATTATAATATGCCCACAAACGCTAAGGCTGTAGAATGAAATCACTGTTGAGGTTTTCTCGTGTCGTTCTACAAGAAATGTGTGAAAGGATTACTGCAGGTTCGGTATCGTTACACCTGGTTGCACGCGTACAGAGGCGGTGTTAACCGCTTACCATCAGGCAGACCGGATGCTTGTTTGTCACCTTAGGATAAAAAATAATATGCGGTTCTAATTGTCAATTAGTGATAATGGATTTCTGACTCATTTCGTTTGTAATGAACGACATCGAGGCACAAGTATAGGTTCAAATAGATTAAAATAGATTAAGTAGGTACAGTGATTCACCTAATTGTTAGTTAAACCTGTATACGTTAAAGAAGAAATTCAAAGACGTATGTATAGTCGTGCTTGAGAAACGGCGACGGACTTGCCATCTGCCACGATGGTGCCTAAATATGTCGTTTCTACCTAACCTAACCCGTAATGAAGGGATTCGCAAATCAACTGGCGTGAATGAGGGCTTGATTGTCAAGATGAAGAAAGGCATGTCACGTTGGTTTGGACATATAGAAAGGATGAGTGAAGAAAGATTGACGAAACAGATATACAAAGCAAAAGTGTGTGCAAAAAGAGGCAGAGGACGTTCCAAATATCTGGATCTAATCGATCGTACGCTCAAGGACGGGAACGTCAAGAGTACTCGACGTAGAGAGAAACCGACGAGTATGTATGAAGAGACTAATGAATGTGGACGAAGCGAAAGAGGTATGTACGTCTAGAAAGAACTGGCGCTCTATTCTCTCTGCATACCCCGTTAGGGTCTTGGCGTGATGATATGTATGTGCCTAACCCTTTGGGGAGCCTTGTAAGACGTGGAGGTACCTATGCGATTTAATAACATTCGCTGTAATCAGTCAATGTAACGGCCTTATCAACTTGCAGTGCCTACACTGCAACGTGCGACTGCTAACCGCAAACCAATATTGATTCAAGTATGATGATTCAAGTAATTCCCTCTCTTACGCAACACGCTACGAGTTGCAACACCCATCCATAGATTATCAGTAATCTGTGAACTTCTGGAAACCTCACTTAACGCAGGAGAACAATACAAGACCGGTCCAGCTGAGCCCGCCAGCTCGAGTCGGCAACGCAACCAAGAAGTCCTTGGCTGAAGCATTTCGGTCTCAGTATTGTAATTTAGCTTGCGGTTAAGTAGCAAAAGTTTTCGGATTATTACATACCTATCATCACGCCGAGACCCTCACGAAGTAATCAAAATCAAAATATTTTATTTCACATAGGCCTAGATGGGTACTTATAAATACATACATACATTATAATCACGCCTCTTCCCCTTAGGGGTAGGCAGAGACCACTTCTTTCCACTTGCTACGATCCTTACATACTTGTTTCACTTCGTCCACTTTCATTATTCTCTTCATACATGCTCCTCGGTTTAGGGTACTCTTGACCTGGCCTTTTTTCAAGACGTCCCTAATTTTGAGTACTTATAAAACGTGGAAATAGGACCACGGTTCGGGTTGGTCATTTACATGGAGAAGAACCGACAAGAAACTCCTTGGTTACTCTTTTTTAATCATTTGGTATTAAAATATTATTATGTTGTTTCAGTTTCAGCTTCAATTCTCTCTTGGCTCTCACACCTCCACGACAGGTAGATTTTCAGAGATAACGAATAAAAAGGACACGTCGTTAAGAGAGGAGTCATAAAGAGGAGTTCTATTTAATACATCTGTAGCCTTGCAGAAGTATTAAAAAGTCTCCTTAAATAGTACTCTACCTAGAGGCTGTGGCCCAATCGTAGAATTTTGAAATGAAGATCTGTGCTTTAAATTTTAGAGACTCCTTAAGCTCCTCCAGTTATCACTAGGATATCGTGTGTTAGGTATAGATAGTGCCATCCACATAGACGAGTGTATTTATTGTAGTGTGCGTGTGCACTACATACATAGGTAATCAGTGTGTACCGATAATACTCAAACATTAGTGGAAGGTTGCACACTTACACCATAAACTACAGTGAAGAAATAGGAGGCGCGTTTTCATGGACGCCTAGCATCCATCGCCCAACATTCAACTCAACGTCCAATTACCGAACTACGTATATGTAATTTTATTCATACATTGTTTCTCATAAATAAATAATACATCGTATAATTATAGCGCAGGGGCGCAGGCATAAGCACACCTGCATATTCCATTCATGTGGACAGGTTACCTTATGTGGTGTCACCTTTAGCCGCCATCTTGGAACATTGTACACTATTGCACGTGCAATGTAATTATGATGCAATTGGTGTACGAATGGTCTGTGCAATATTAAAAATAAACACTTATAACTATAACCTTACTTAAATATACATACATATATATTATGACGCGAGTCGAGCAGAGCGCCGGTTCTCTTTTTTTTTTTATACAACAAGAGTGGCAAACAAGCATACGGCCCACCTGATGGGAAACGGTTACCGTAGCCTATTTATGCTTACGATACCGAAGTATCATTAGCGCGTTGCTACTCTGTATTAGGAGAGACAGTACTAAGTCTGACCCATGTATAAAACGGACTATTTTGTTGTTTATCAGAAAACCTAAAAAATGTATCTATAGCGGAAAGTGGATGTGTGGGTACACGTACCTATACACCTCTGCCTACACCTTATGAGACTCCCCACTTCCCACAAGGGAAGGCGTGAGGATATGTTATTATTACTTATATATAAACATAGCCGTGGTGGCCGAGTGGTACGAGCAGTTGCCTGCGACACAAAGATCGCAAGTTCGAATCCCGACTGTACCAATGAGTTTTTCTGAACTTAAGTACAGTGATTAGTCACACCACGAGCTTTACGGTGAAGGAAAACAAAGAGAGGAAACCTGCATACGTCTGAGGAGAAATTCAAAGGCGTATGTATAGTTGTGCGTGAGTAACGGCTATGGACTCGCTTGTCACGTTGGCACCTAATATACCTCTGGCGGAAAGTGGGTGTGTGGGTATTACCTATACAGCTCTGCCTAACCATGCCTAACCTTCGAGGACCCTTGTGGGAAGGCGTGAGGATATTATTATTATTATTATTATAAACATAAACACAGAAACACAAACACACACAACAGCTAATTTGATATTGTAATCCCTTTCCCCCAAAGTAATTAAATCGTGACGTGTTACGTGTTGATCAATTGGTGAGCAGGTATTGTTAAAAGTTATTTCTAGTCTATCAAAGACGCAACAATATTTTTTCCAGCGATAAGGCTTGGTCGGTGTATAAGGTGCTCCAAGCGATACGCCTTTGTTTAAAGTGTATCTGCGGCAGAGCTGATAACACTATCTATGGAATTCATGCGCGATAACTTTGTTTGAACAGTTAAACCTGGGTCAAGCTTAACAATAATTGGGACATGCAAGTAGGTCGGACATTCTGGAATCTTTGAAAGTATAAGGGAGTTCTCGTTAAGAGCCTTATACGCCTTCTTAGAAGGGTCCCACACACCCACTTTCCGCCAGATAGTTAGCCAGATGTATTAGGTGTTAACGTGGCAGATGGCGAGTCCATAGCCGTTACTCAAGCACGACTATACATACGCCTTTGAATTTATTTTCAAACGTATGCAGGGTTTCTTTCCTTCACCGTCAAACTCGTGATGAACGTTACGTAACTTTAGGTAAGTCCAGAAAAAGTAATTGGTTCAGTCGAGATCCGAACTTGCAATCCTTGCAATATTTCAGGCGAATCGCTCGAACCACTCAGCCACCACGAGTCTACTTATATGTTATCATGCGTGTTTAATAATAATAAGTACCCAATTTATTATAATTTCTTTCACCTTGTCTGACATGTCAGTCCGCGTGTAACTTTCGCACGCACGCAACTTGTATCAGTGTCCGCGCAAAATCCTTGAAAGGTGGTAACGGACACACCCTTGTGAGCCTATGTGTTGACTTTTGTTTGTGAAACCGGCCTTTAAGCTTGATAGATAATATTTAATTTTACTGTATTTACTGTCAACGTATGCGAAGCAAACACCGTTACAAGAACAATACCTACTATGTAGGATATACATGCTTTAAACTATGCTTTATATACATACATACTAGCTTATGCCCGCGGCTTCGGCCGCGTGGAGTTCGAAAAAGTAGTTTATTTATTTCCAACTAGAATCGGTACATCCGTTTTGCCGTGAAAGAGCAATATATATATATACAAACTTTCGCCTTTATAATATTAGAACTATGATTTTTTCGGAATTAAAATGTAGTCATGTCATCATGCCATCACCATTTCAACTTTCAGCCAAAATGTTCAGCTATTTAGGCAGGTCCCCGAAAGGGTAGGCAGAGGTGTATAGGTATAGCATACCTACACACCCACATTCCGCCAGAGGTATATTAGGTGCCAATGTGACAGATGGCGGGTCCATCGCCGTAACTCAAGCACGATTATACATACGCCTTTGAACATCTTCTCAAACGTATGTAGGCTTCTAAACGATGTTTTCCTTCACCGTTAAGCTTGTGGTGTGACTAATCACGGTATTCAAGTTCAAAAAAACTCATTGGTACAGTAGGGATTCGAGCTTGCAATCTTTGTGTTGCAGGCAACTACTCGAACCACTCGGCCACCACGGCGTCTTAATTAGTCACTAGCTTTGTTTTGTTTCTAAAACAAAACCGATAAAATCATGTTTCGTAATGAGTATTTACTTATTTTGTAATCTTGTTATCATGAGGATATATTTACACCCGACAACTTCTAGAAGACCACTGTTCTATTTTGAGGGACATATCATTATACATGAAAAACTAATATAAATTTACTCGTAAAATGAGTTAATAACAAAACCACAATACACTGGTTCACTTCTTCACTTATCAATATTAATATTTATAAAATAGCGAGCAGTTGTATAACTTATTCTAACCTATATAAGGTCTAAAATAGATATGGCGTCCGAATAGGTATTTTATTATCGTATCAAACAACAACATTCGAATAACAAAATTTACGCCAAATAAAAGTAGGTACTTGAATCAAAACATAAAGGTTAAAAAGACGGTAATCTGTCAAAAACGTGAGTTATGCTGCGTTCTATTTACTTGTGTTTGTTGAAAATAAACCTTATGACTATTACGTTAAGAGTAATTTCATAGGTCACGAGTACTTTTGTATGTAACACAATGTTGTTCGTTTTCGTCTGGCATTGGATACGAGGTCGGTGCAAATGTGGATAAGTTGAGAATTGTTCCATTCTGTCAATGTCAAGTATGTATGAATTAATAGTTATGAGAGTTATATGTAAATAAAATTTGAGGTTATACGTACATATGTAATTCATTTTAGGTATTATATAATGATAAGAATAATATATATATATATATATATATATATATATATTATTCTTATCATTATATAAGGCGTGAGGATATTATATATATATATATATATATATAATATCCTCACGCCTTCCCACAAGGCGTGTATAGGTAGTACCCACACACCTACTTTTCACCAGATATAATTTGGGTGCTCAAGTCAACTTGACTCAACTCAACTCAAGCACGACTATATGTCTTTGAATTGCTTCTCAGACGTATGCAGGTTTCCTCTCGATGATTTCCTTCACCCTGAAGCTCGTGGTCTGACTAATCACTGTACTAAAGAACTCATTGGTACAGTCGGGATTCGAATTTGCGACCTTTGTGTTCCAGGCAACTACTCGAACCACTCGGCCACCACCGCTCAAATATATTAACTTGTAATAATTGTTTATCAAAGACACGTGAGCGACATTAGTATATCATGCATATCATCACGCCAAGTCCCTAACGGGGCAGGCAGAGGGTATAGAGCGCCAGTTCTCTCTAGACTTACATACCTCTTTCGCTTCGTCCACATACATCGTCGATTTCGAGTACTCTTGACGTTCCCGTCCTTGAGCGTCCGATCTATTTTATCCAGGTAGT
Organism: Drepana arcuata; assembly: GCA_016069955.1. NCBI lineage: Eukaryota > Metazoa > Arthropoda > Insecta > Lepidoptera > Drepanidae > Drepana > Drepana arcuata. Next base: position 18,734 of record JACCPG010010101.1, on the reverse strand, counting down.
TGGAACGTGGTCTTCCTCTGCCTCTTCTTAGCGATATTAGATCTTAGCTATTAATGTTACTCATCCTAAGACACAATATCCAATTGAGTTCTCTGAATTTGTGACACTTATTATGCAAACAAACGCTCCAAGTGTATACATGAACTGAGTCACGCTGTATAAATATGTTTTATTAACAGCCCCGTATAGACGTAGTCTTACCAAAGTTGTGCGTGCATCTGTATTTTCCATCTGTAGTATTTAGGAAGGGATCTGACGCTGGGGCTGCGGGTTCGGTCCTACATTTATATGTTCTGCATAGTAATCTATATATATATATATACATACTAGCTGTCCCGCCCAGCTTCGCCCGGGTGAAAATGTTAATCTTCCTGAAACACGATCGCAGCGCCACCTATCGGGTCCAATTGTGATGTAAGCTATCCTATCTTTTAATTTGGAAATATATTCTGGTGCCACGTCTTTGACTTTCTTCTCAAACGTATCATCACCTTCATCGTAAAGCTCGTGGTGTGACTAATCACTGTACTTAAGTTCCGAAAAACCATTGGAACAGTCGGGACTTGAACTTGCAATCTTTGTGTTTCAGGCAACTACTCGAACCGTGTACTCGAATTTGTGGGAACTCTAAGAGGTACTCGAAGCCAGGGAGCATGCCAGAGACTGACGAATGTGGATTAGGCGAAAGAGGTTTGTTTTGTACGTATTTAGTTTCTGTTTCTGTGACTTTATTATTTCTTTGTTAGTGTAAAAACTTCCATGATGATGTGTAAAAAGAGTAAAAGAAAGAAGAAAAGAGAACAAGAAGGTGCAAAAAAATGCAGTTAGATTCTCCATGTATATGTAGGTACCTACAACAGATTATTGTGCGAAAATGAGATCAAAATTGGTCAACCTAACATATATTTTATTCATCCTTTTATTGTGTCACATTTTTTAGCAACTATCTCATTTTCTAAGGCGTCCTAAATAGCTTACAGCCTTCCTCAATGAACTATCCAATTCACATTTATTGTTTAAATCGGCATAGGATTATCTGAGATATGCACAGTTCTAAGCAAACTGCCTCTTTATAACATTAATATAGATTTTTTTTTTAATAATAATAATATAATAACTAAAAAATATTTTTAAAAGGAGGCCCTTTAGGCAGGGTTCCGAAGATACTGGCAGCGTTCCCCATTTGAATAGCTAGGCTAATTCTTTGTCCGAAGTAGCTGCCAGCTCTTCGGTCTCCTGTGAGGTCGACCAACCTTTTTACTATTTCTTTAAATAGCTTTGTGGCACTAGGACCCCACGGTCTCGACACCGAATGGGTCAAAATCATATTCGGTGCCAAGACCCCTGTATTTGCATACTTTAGCCTTTTCAGCCGCTTTACAGGCCGCACCAGCTCTGTTGTTGGTTCCATGTAGATGGAACCAACCAAGAATTGATGCTCCGAAGATGTACCTGTTCACGTCCACACTTTGCAGCGATAAGTTAAAAGGCTAAAGTGGCACTCAGCATTGGACCCAAGGCGACCGTTATTACGCTGAGCTTTTAAACTCACATTTACTACTTACCTTGTTACTTTAACATCCATTTCTTGTTATTTATCTCTGCGCTTAGGTGCTGATAGACAATCATGTTGGGCCAACACACAATACATTGGGCCAATCCGTTGAACCAAAATGATGGTAAAACTTGAGTGTTTCAATGAGTACTTCATATGCCTACCTACTAAATCACACACAATCACACTTGCAATTTGCAACTACTTTCTATAATGCTAGGTATAATACTAGAATAATATTCATACATTATTCATGAATACTGCATAATGTTTTTCGAGAAGGGTGTGAAAAGATTCCTATAAGGCATAGCGTCCATAGCACAACCAATGAGTTTTTTGAACTTAAGTGCAGTGATTAGCTACACCACGAGCTTTACGGTGAAGGAAAACATCGAGAGGATTACTTCTGAGAAGCAATTCAAAGGCTTATGTATAGTCGTGCTTGAGTATCGGCGCTGAACTCGCGATCTGTTACGTTGACACCTAAAATGTATCTCTTGCGGAAAGTGGGTGTGTGGGTACTCAAACTCAAACTCAGTACTATAACCTGAGGTTCCAACGCTTCAGGCGGACCGATTGCTTGTTTTTCACCGTAGTGGTATAGAATAGAAATCTACACTAATACTATAAAGAGGAAAGATTTGTATGTAAGTATGTTTGTATTGAATAGGCTCCGAAACTACTGGGCCGATTTGAAAAATTATTTCACCATTGGAAAGCTACATTCACCTTGAGTAACATAGGCTATATTTTCTTTTATAAAAAAGTCTTACTTCCACCCGTGCGAAGCCGGGACGGACCGCTAATAAGTATATACAACTATAACGTCCCGTGCCGTATAAACAGACCTTACGATATACATCAAAATCTTGAATTATCTTTACACGGGTGTCAGTCAATATTATTTTTATCGACTAAAGTGATCCATTAAATATACAATGTCCTTTTACAAAATGAAATGGCTGCTTTAAAATATTTACCTTTTATAAACCTTTATACTTTGGATTAAGGTTAAATTTGACTTAGCCCATACAATATTGCATTCACAATGTGTTTTTTGAACTTTGAACCTTATTTCTTTGTGTTAAGAATTAATACATTCCTTAGGGTGCGTGGTCATATATCACACGCTTTGGTAAAAATAAACAGTTGCATTCCTTCACATGTGATTTAATACTCCTTGTGTTAATGTGGAATGTTAATATCTTTGATGGATTGTTACAATGTCTCCTTTGGAATTCAAAAAAGTTTTTCTTATATAAACTTTTGGATCCGTCAACTTTAACTTGCAGTAAGAAAATATTAAAGTTCTATTTTAGTATCGTACGGCTTCGCGTTTTCACACAAAGGCCACCGATGGGAACGGCTTTCTACTACTTTCCTATTTTCCGCCAGAAATATATTTCAGGAACGTGACAGATGGTGAGTCCATCGCCTATGAATTTTTCAAACGTCTGCGGGTTTCCTCTCTATGTTTTTTTTCACCGTAAAGCTATTGTTACTGATCACTGTACCTAAGTTAAGAAAAACTTATTGGACAGTCGGGACTTGAACTCGCAACCTTTTGTTGCAGACAACCACTCGAACCACTCGGCCGCCGCGGCTTTATAATCAATTATGCTATTAGCTTTTTGAAAACCGGTTCAAACTGAATAAGTACTGTCATTTGTCAGATAAGAAAGTAGGTACCAACCCACAAGTTCTTTATGAGAAGTGTCATTTGAATCGCGTTTATTGCTACTTAAAACATTTGTCATACCTACTTTAAACAAATAGACAGCTGTGACTAGCTTTGATCTAAAATGTCTTAGTCACTCATATATTGAGTACATATATACAACTAGCTGATGCCTGCGGCTTCGCCCGCGTGGAGTTCGAAATAGTAGCTTTGGAAATTTTCCTGCTAGAATCGGTTCAGCCGCTATGCCGTGAAAGAGCATCATACATTATAATATAAGAACTTTGAATTTTTCATGTTAAAAAAAAAATCAAATCAAATCAAATCAAATCAAAATCTTTTTATTTCACATAGGCCCAGGTGGGCACATATAAAACGTCGAAAAAGAAGCACGGTTCAGGTTGGTCGCTTCCATGGAGAAGAACCGGCAAGAAACTCCATGGTTACTCTTTTAAAATCATTAGGCACATACAATAACAATATTTTTTCGTTACAGCAATAGTACCCAAGTATGGGGGAACAACGTAGGCCCGACAATAGGTCGTTGCTTACTGTACAAAGCATACATAAAACAAGATAACAAGATAAAAGTAGCCTATGTCCTATTCCTAGGTATAAGCTATAACCATTTCAACTTTCAGCCAAATCGGTTCAGCCGTTTGGCCGTGAAAGAACCGCAAACATCCAAATTTACAAACTTTCACATTTATAATATTAGTTAGATTATTTTATATTCGTCCGGTCAATATGCATACTGCATACGTTAGAGAAGATATTCAAAGACTCGTGCCTGAGGGACGGCGATGGACTCGTTATCTATCACGGTGGCTACCAATATATCTCTGGCGGAAAGTGGGTGTGTGCACTACCTATACACCTCTGCCCACCCCTTGGGAGAGGCGTGAAGATATATTATTATTATTGAAACAGAAGGGAAATACGAAGGACTTAGATCTTTTTTATTCTCGGAACGGGCAGGAAAGACTATTGTATCTTCATGGGCAGTCTGGATCAGTCTGGTTTTTCTGACACGTTACCCTTGAAAGTTAACAATCGCCACGCGGCTGTCACATCACAAACTGTTCTCTTTTCAACGGCTTGGCAGACCGGACATCTTGCAATCGTGGTTTGACTCTATTGGCTGGCCCGATTTGGCTTGGCACTGGCAGGCCAAATCGGGCCATCGGCAGGCTTGGCTTCGGCTTCGGCTTCGGCTTCGGCTTCGGCTTCGGCTTCGGCTTCGGCTTCGGCTTCGGCTTCGGCTTCGGCTTCGGCTTTGGCTTTGGCAACAATATATTTAATTCTAACTTCGTAATAACTGGGCCTTTAAAAGGGTTGATTCTGATACGAATGAGATTATAGGTCAAATGTGCATCCTGCCTTCATCATTGTTATCATATTTAACTTCTTAGTTCTTTAATTTCAAAGGTAAAAGTCCACGCCTTGAAAGGAAAGAATACAAAAACCGGCATGAGTTTTCGTACTCCGACTGTACATGTAGGCCGGTATTTCGTCTATATTTCTGACCTCGGCATATTTTGCGCTGTCGCAGCACCTAATTGCTGAAGTCATATTAAATTATGTTTTTCGTACATTACTTCCAATTACACATTTGTTCAAACGTTTAGTTAGTGAGGTCGGACCTCGGGGTATGGGTCAAGGTAGACCAGACCTCCTTATCATTATACGTATACAATAACGTGCATTGCTTGAGTAAATAGGTACAGTCAGTACTCATACGCATGAATATATATGTATGAATGAATGAATATTGACAAGCATTGGCTGACGTTCGTATTCTTTTTATTTTCATATTTTCGCTCGGAGAATCAGCATTGCTATCCAGGGTGGCAATGCTTCTAGTCTTCTTGGTACGGCATACCGAAATTGGATTAAATATTTATCTATAAGTAGTAAGTAATACAACTGTTTTTTGTAAATAATATTAAGTGTAGGAAATCAGCTTAGTTAAACAAAAAATTACTTGTTTAAGGTGGTTAGTTGGAGTTCTAAAGTAACATCTTAATTTTGCAGACTTCTCAAACCACTCGGGGCACTCGGCCACCACGAGTCTATGTATATTATTAGTATTAGAACTTGTCGACCGTAACGGCGACGAACTCGCCATCTGTCACGTTAGCACCTAAAATATCTCTGGCGTGTGTGGGTACTACCTATACACCTCTGCCTACCGCTTCAAGGACCCTTATGAGGATATATATATTCATACATATAATCACGCCTCTTTCCCGTCGGGGTAGGCAGAGACGACTTCTATCCACTTGCTACGATCCTTACATACTTCTCGCTTCGTCCACTATTATTATTCTCTTCATACATGCTCTTCGGTTTATGGTATTGATTTGGTTATTGTTCGAGATTATATGTATTTATAAATATACTGTATCCATCGCAGTTTGTTTAATTCCTTCAAAGCATCTAACATGAAACAGAATGTAAAATGCATCCGGTAACTTTCACCGACGTTACGTCGAGCTCGAAGGACCAACATAAGGTAACCTCTTATACTTTTCACCGCCTCTTATATTGCCATCACTTAAGGTATCTTGCTAATTTGGACACACAGTGGCTGGGTTTTTCCTCAATAACGTTTTGTTATTGACTAAGTGTTGCGCGCTACATGGAGTTGCGGTTAGTATGTATTGATAAAATATACCTAACGTGCGTGGAATAATAAAATATCCCTATTATTGATTTCAGTTTCCTCAGTCAATGTGTTCAAGAAACTATTGAAAAGATCCCTACAAGGTTGACAATCCGCGAGCGATAATACTGGTGTTGCAAGGGCCCATAGGAGGCGGTAACGCTACGCTTACAATCAGGCGGACCGAAAGCCTGATTGCCACCTGGTTATAAAAAAGAGTGTATTCTGAGAACGCAAAGAGTTTGAAATACATACTATACACTACAGCGTTCTGACGACGCCTTGGTAGTCACCTCAGGTAGTTTGTGAGGTGATGAACTGGCTCTCCATTTTACTCTTATGCTTCATCCTCTTCATCTTTATATAAACCTTCTGTGCGTGTGTTTGTAATTAAACTCGTTCTAAACGGCCGTGTTTGTGAGCAAATGCAAATTGTATTGTTTTAGTTCACAAGTGACCACTAGATGGCGCTTATCAAAAATAGAACGAGTAATATTAGTCTAAGTGCATTTTTAATAAATCTCTCCTGTTCAACTCTCTCTCCCTCTTTCCCTCTCTCCTTCACTCTTCTCTTCAACTCTATATCCCTCTTTCCCTCTCTCCTTCACTCTTCAACCTTCTCTTCAATTCTCTCTCTGATCTCAATAACGAGTCAGAAGTTCAGAAGTCAGCAGAACGCAGTTGTGGTTTTATTAGTACCTAACCCTCTGGCGTATCTAAGAGCAGGACAAATAGTTCAATAGTTCACACGAGCATCCGAGGACATCGACTTCTTTGGTGCTCAACAGGCCGAATCGATTTTAATGAATATTTTTGTGTGTGTTCGAGAGTGGGATCGTAGATTCGGGAACGGCTTAGATTCATAATTCCATCCGGTAGCGCTGCGATATTTTTTTTCTATTCGAACAATTTTAATTGTTTTACCCAGATGAAGCTGGGCGTGACAGCTAGTCCCGCCGTATATCAAGAGATAGGGACTATATTTTCAGGGCCAAATTATTATCGAATACAGTCGGCCGGTCAGTCAGGCAAACATTTTGAATTTACCTTATTTTGTTCGTATTTGTGTTAAACATCAATTTAAAGATCATCAACAACAAACCCGCGACCATCCTTAAGGAAAAATTAATTATCCGCTGGACACAAGGAAAATGTATTAATTCGTATAATATATTTGAAGTATTTATTATATTTCGGGTAATTTTAGAATAACCACCATTATCCTGGATATATCAGTAACCACTTGGCCACCACGGCTAGGTACTACTGCTCGGCCTACGGCCTACTACTACTCGGCCATCACTACTATAGCTAGTGTCATCCACGAAGACGCGCCCCACTTTTTATTATTTTTGTGTTCTCTCTTAGCGTGAGTACCGGGAACTTTTGATACTAAGCCGGTCAATGGCGAGACCTAGGCCTCCAGCCAGGGACGCGCCCCACTATCCTTCCCTACAGCTTATAGTGTCAGTGTGCAACCTTCCACTAATGTATGAGTTTTATCGGTACGCACTGATTACCTATGAGTGCACACGGGCACTACAATTAATGGACTCGGGTCATACTCCCGGCATCCCGCGGCCCCCTCGACTAGAATTGGTGGGGCGCGTCTTCGTGGATGGCACTATCTGAACTCAATTAGCAATTTCTCGAGTACTTTATTTGTATATATACAAATTGACCCGTGGTGGCCGAGTAGTTCGAGCAGTTGCCTGCAACACAAAGATCGCAAGTTCGAATCCCGACTGTACCAATGAGTTTTTCTAATTTTAAATACAGTGATTAGTCACACCACGAGCTTTACGGTGAAGGAAAACATCAAGAGGAAACCTACATACGTCTGAAAAGAAATTCAAAGGCGTATGTATAGTTGTGCTTGAGTAAAGGCGATGGACTCGCCATCTGTCACGTTGGCACCTAATATACCTATTGCGAAAAGTGGGTGTGTGGGTATTACCTATACACCTCTACCTGCCCCTTCGAAGACCCTCGTGGAAGGCGTGAGGATATATATCCTCTTGATTGATTAATTGATTTATAATTCTTGAGTACTTAATAATAATAATAATAATATTATTATTATTATTAAGTACTCAAGAATTGATTATTATGAAACAGCGATCAGATTGACGCCTGTTCCATTACAAACACGTGATCAAACGAGGTTGGTGTCAACAGTATTAAGAATAAGTTATTTAACAATGCAAATAACCTCTAATCTAAGTTTATAATCGTCTAATTTACATATAATACAAAATCAGCGCTTAAGATCATATGCGAGATATGTAGGTATATTTTTTGTTGATATTAAGTACTGTAGTAAGCCTTGAAGGTATCTGTTTTACGTTTTATCAGCTATGGAATATTTGGTCCGTTGATACATACATACATACCTGCGTATAAATACGAATATGTATATAACAAATATATATTTTTATGAAAATCTATTCACTACTTTAATTATCTGACAAAGTGCAAAAATATTGAAGTGCTGGGAACGGGGTAGGCAGAGAGGGTAGAGCTCCTGTTCTCGCTAGACTTACGGACCTATTTCGCTTAATGCACATTCATCAGTCTCTTCATACACGCTCGCCGGCTTCGAACTCTTGTCTTTATAACTAGCATAATGATTGCCTATTTCTTGCTTCATTAACGCGCTATCGTGCGAAAATATTATTAAATTGGAATACTAGTTTCTGACATAAATATGAAGGTTCATAGAAACGAACTCGACCCTTTTAACACTTTAAAATGGCAGAATTAATAATACCCGCACAATATATATTAACACACATTATCCCCAAGAGACACCAAATATCTTTAATAGTTAGAAATATTATTCGACCTTACAACCTTGGCGGCTCGCTGCCTGCTAATGTACTTGCAGGTTCTTTTCAGCTTCTTTGGGATTTATACTAGGGTGTGTGTATTTATGGGAATATGGGAAGACGTGAAGATATAAATGAGTGTGTAGTGTGACCATGTTAGCCTATCTAACTAATGCCTAGGTGTCGTAGGTGGGTAGAGGTATAATCTACAGCTTTTACGACTCCATCGAGGACGTTTCCTACAATAAAATCTTTATGATACTCTAGTAACCATGCTTTTCATGGACATCATCGATATTTTTTTAATAATTTAATTCATAACAAATAGTTTGAACCACAGCATACATAAGTATATATGTATTCTATACATTGGAGTTGTACGACTGGGACAGTGCCTCCGATTGACAGACAGTAACTAGTAGTTTTTAAAAGCACTATTTCTGAGCAGTGTATCTGTGGTGAAGTATCCAGAGCACCATAAGTAATGGCTTTGCTGGCTTGTCGACCCTTTTGTCTTCATTTTACAACTAATGAGGTTGTAAGTGCGCAAGTGACCAGGTTAGACGTCAATTAGCGCCATCTATCGTCTGAATATTGCTATCGAGCTGCCAGTAAAATACTTTGACTGTGGCATTGGTATTAGACTGCCCTTAATGGGCACGTATACTTGGAATACAGTCTTTATTTTACTAGCCATGTCTTCACGCCTCATCCAGACGGGTAGCCAAAAATTTTATAACGTTCACATTAAGTAGGGTTTTATAGGTGACAACGTCAAAGTAGGCGAGTCGGTCGTCGTTTAAAAAAGTTTTTAATTACTACAAATTATAATTTACACAATAAACATGTATAGAGAAAACCGATCTATCTCATTTTCAAACTCAACACGTCTTTGAATTTCCCCTAAAACGTAGTCGTGTCTCGAACCTGTACTATTTGCAGGCGACCACTGAAACCTCTTGGCTATCAAGTCTCTTAGAGGAGTAAATTTAACTTAACCTCAATATTTAAATGGAAGTGGGCAAGGCGGCAGTGTTCGTGGTCTCCCTACCAAGTGGCCTCCACTTGCTCTAACGATTATGCGATAATGAACCGGTGCAAATCTGCATTTAATGTACTACAGATGGACGCCCGGACAACAATAGCATACTTTGTTCGACATGAATAATAAGAACACGAGTATCGCTATTTTTAGTCGGCTATATCATAGCATCTTTATACTATGGCTATATCATCCGTCAGCGACGCCTATCCGTTTTCTATATGCTTTTGAGGTCGGTTTTCCTATCTCATTTGGCTCTTGGTATGGCCTTAGCATTATTTTAAACCTTTGCAACATACATACATATCATCACGCCAAGTCCCTAACGGGGTAGGCAGAGAGTATAGAGCGCCAGTTCTCTCTAGACTTACATACCTCTTTCCTTCTTTCTTTCTCTAACCTTTGCAACTATATACATAATAGATATGTATAAATTTATTTACAATAAAAATAAATTAAAATTAATTAACAATTAACAATATTTACAAAGAACCTAATATACCTCTGGCGGAAAGTGGGTTTGTGGGTATTACCTATACATCTCTGCCTACCCCTTCGGGGACCCTTGTGGGAAGGCGTGAGGATATATACAAAGAACAGTTGAAACTAACTACTAAAAGATAAAATATTTGTCCCAAATCGGTATCCCGAGGCAACGTGCCATTGCCACGTTGGATAGCAATGCTGATTCTCTGATCACTTACCTAAAAGACAATTACCATTACAAGATAACAAAAGTGTTTATTCAACGTATTTTTTTTTTATTACAAACTCACAATATCATTTAATTTGTTAGTGGGCAGGCACTCTTTCTCTTTCAGGCAATACGGAAATAACTGAAGCCGTCGATAACAAAAGGCTTAACTGTTACACAAAGTAAGTTGCGGAGTGTAGGTTAAACAAACTGCCACCAATTAATTCACATTACAATTTGACTCGTTACTACGCAATATATTTAAAGCACCGCACGCTTCTACTAATGTATTTGTGTTTATGTAGGGTATACATACGTACGTTAGTAGCCATGAGCTGGTTAACGATTTGTATTACGACAATTTTCCGAACTCTGTGATGCTCAATACCTATAGGTATTTGAGCTGAAACCCGCGTTTATATCTGCGTAAACATTAATACATTCATAATTTTTTTTCTGGAAAAAAACTCACCCAGCTTTTAATCTAACATCAGTCAGATTATTAGAAAGTTTTTTGTACACTGCTTGGGTTGATGCCCTATTTCAGAATAAAAATCTACAAACAAAATTGAATTTCAAGAGGATGAAACTTCGGGAGACAGTTAGCACCCATTTTTTTGCCGTACATATACATAGGTGCCAACGTGATAGATATCGAGTCTGTTGCCGGTCTAAAGCAAAATACAAACGCCTTTTGATTGTCTTATAAAAACGTACAGGTTTACTCTTGATGTTTTCCTTCCCTGTAAAAGAGCAACAGAAAGTTGAATAAATGGGAAAACGATACGGATTTTAAAAATATCCGTATGAAAAAGAATAGCTGGGTATCTAATAATACAGTAGGTGTACATGTAGGTTTATTCCCCGGGCGGACGCCGGCGCGGCGGGCGTCGCGACGGCGCGGCGCCTCCGCCCCGTGGGGTGCTCCCTACTTACTGAACTCACAGTAATTTGACGCTATGTATAATTACCATTTGCTGCGCTGTGCACCTGATAGGGTGGGCGGGAGATAATTATCAAAATTATATTATTGATCTCTTCTTATCGTGTCTACTAATATAATTAATGCAATAGTTTGTGAGGATGTCACGTAAAAAGAACTGCATTAACTTTTTAACATACATACATATCATCACGCCCCACCCAAGTCCCTAACGGGGTAGGCAGAGACTATAGAGCGCCAGTTCTCTCTAGACTTACATACCTCTTTCGCGTCGTCCACATTCATCAGTCTCTTCATACATGCTCGTAGGTTTCGAGTACTCTTAACGTTCCCGTCCTTGAGCGTCCGATCGATTTGATCCAAGTGGTTGGGACGTGGCCTTCCTCTGCCTCTTCTTGCACACACTTTTGCTTTGTATATCTTAATAAAATTATTTAATTAATGCGTCTTTATGTAAATAATATAAAATAGTCATTGCACACTAGGAACAATCATTGAACGTCCTATTTTTTAAATGATTAGGTATATTATATTTGCCTGACAGTGCAAGCAACAAACAGGCAAGTATGTATATTATAGGCATCTTAAAGATTTTACGGAGATATAGCTTCAACAGGAGAAAGTTTGTTTTCTCCTCTTTAACGCAAAAACCGCTAAACAGTTTCGGATGCAATTTTGCGCAGAGATAGATTACTAGCTGGATTAACACAGACCAAGTTTTGTGTTCTAGATGTGCTATGGACCTTCAAAGTCCCCAAATCCAAATCGTCAATTTGTACCAAACTAGCATATAAATGACTTTTTCGTTTGATTATAGACCATGCCATGTCCTGTTAGGACGATATGAAAATCATGAGAGATTTTCGGCAAAAATCTATTGCAAATAATTGTATTTTTTAAAGCGTTCATGTATTTTTTATTTTGATATAAATAACAGTAGGATAAAATAGTAGGGGCAGTAATCCTAGAGCCGCCTCACTTAGCGCTCCCACGCAGAGGTCTCATCCTGGTAAGAGGTTTTATGTGTTCGCTGTACTAGATACGTTCATATATACACATACGTTCTTTCCGATAGTAAAGATATACGTGTGTGTGTGTACATGTCATCACGACTTCTACAATGACCCCCGGTACAGCAGAAAGGGATGTAGGTATCAATTATTAAATAAAAATAAATAAATAAAAAATAAATAAATAAAATCAAAACCCCTTTTCACAAGCACGAATATAATCTCATATATCCTCACGCTTCCCACAAGGGTACCCGAAAGGGTAGCAGAGGTGTATAGGTGGTACCCACACACCCACTCTCCGCCGGAGATATACTTTCAGCTGCCAACGTGACAGATGGCGAGTTCATCGCCGTTATTCAAGCACAAGAGTATAGCATACGCCTTCGAATTGCTTCTCAGACGTATGCAGGTTTCCTCTCGATGTTTTTCTTCACGATAAAGCTCGTGGTGTGACTAATCACTGTACTTAAGTTCAGAAAAACTTATTTGTACAGTCGAGATTCGAACTTGCGATCCTTGTTTCGCAGCTATTAGATTTTATACTCGTACACATGGAGGTTGTCCTAAATGCGAGGTTTGATATCTGTTCGATAAAACCTTACCTCAAGAAAAACTAATTAACAAAGTCGATAGTTTGCTTGTACTCGCAAGATTACCTAGATGCCTAGATAGGCTTAGGTCACCTGACTTGTCTCTAAACCATTTTATGTCACGTGACGTCACATGCCAAATGTACCGCTCCCGCTATTCTGTAACTGGCGCCACGTTCAGGCTACTTACAGGCGTCGTTTTAATAAAATTCAGCTTTTTATTCTGAAAATAGAATAAACTGTGTGAATAATGGCGCGTACGCTGCGCATGCGACGCCGCCTAGTGACTCACTTGATGGTGGCGCCACAAGATTTATTGCAAGTAACTCGGCTAACTTAGGGACTTACAACGATAATCAATTAGAAGATTCAATTGTTGAGGTTCATCTAATTTTGGCTCTTTAAAAAGTCGGGGATTATATTATATATAAAAAAAAATACCAATATTAAATATCCTTTATTCAATGTTAAGTGATTCGACAGAAAATACTTATTGAACATTAAAAAAACAATTTTAAATTAAGTAAAACTAACACCGTTTTCTAGGAAAAAAAAAACCTGTAAAAAAGCAGAGAAATGAACTTCTTCTTTAAGCAATTGGTGCAATTTCGTCGAACGTGTAGTAAAAAAAAATTTTTTAAATATAATAATATTAAATAATAATAAAAATAATTAACAAGTAAATGTTCGCAAAAGGAGCAATACATTGCCGTGCTTGGCTATCATTCTTCCTAAAGTCTAAATAGAATAAAGCATTTATTTCTTCCCATTTATTTAATTCTAGACTAGCTGTCCCACTATGGGTCGTTTGGGAGGTAAATAAAAATTTAAAAGATACCTGCAGGGTCGGCAACGCGCGAGTGATGGTATTGCAAGCGTCCATAGGCGGCGGTGACCACGTACCATCAGGCGGGGGCATGCTTGTCTGCCACCCCAGTGGTATAAAAAAAACAAACATGATCGCAGCACCTTCTATAGTTTGTAGATATCAATATAATATATCCTCACGCCTTCCCACAAGGGTCCCCGAAGGGGTAGGCAGAGGTGTATAGGTAATACCCACACACCCACTTTCCGCCAGAGGTATATTAGGTGCCAACGTGACAGATGGCGAGTCCATCGCCGTTACTCAAGCACGACTATACATACGCCTTTGAATTTCTTCTCAGACGTATGCAGGTTTCCTCTCGATGTTTTCCTTCACCGTAAAGCTCGTGAGTGACTAATCACTGTACTTAAGTTCATAAAAACTCATTGGTACAGTCGGGATTCGAACTTGCGACCTTTGCGTCGCAGGCAACTGCTCGAACCACTCGGCCACCACGGCATGTATTGTAGATATGTATATTGTAGATATCAATATAAATGATATAAGGACTTAAGAAAATACGCAAAAAGTTTCATTAAAATCGGCCAAGACAAGAAGTTTTTGAACGAAGAAGATGAAAATGAAGGATGGTTTTGTCAAAAAGTAAACTTTTTTTGACAGAACTATACTTGCATTCGTAAGTAAATATTATGTGATATTCTCGTCGTTCGCTTTTGGTTATGAGCTTTAAAGAATAAACAAAAGCCGATCACTCACATCAAACAAATCTGTCGATATCCATAAAGCCTTTAGTTAGAATATATCGAATAGAAATGAAATCCTATCTAATGGAAGCGTAAGTCTATAATACGCACAGCTCTCGTACGTGTTCTCAAAATAGCAGGCAGGAGCAAAAGGAGCAATTGCTGACAACCTTTAGTGGTGCCAGATGTCCACACGAGAGATGTGCTCGCGCCAATCGGTGCTAAAATTAACTGACGCTCACTTTATCCAATTGATAATTATAATTCACCCTTTTTCATAGATCACATCACTGGCTGATTTACCAGCAGGCTGAGTAGTCTGGAGACTAGAGCGGCAAATTTTTGGGGCGGCATATTTGGGGAGAGAATTTCTTTTTTTTTGTTACATAGAAATCAAAAAGATTTCTGTGTGGCGGTTTTACTGATGTTTTACAGATAAAAGTCTGCAATAAATATTCATGTTCATAAATATTCGGCCCCAGTGGGAATCGAACCCGCGACCCCAAGCGTCGCAGTCAGGAGCTCTGACCACTAGACCAGGCGACCGCCTCATATATATAATGCATATTTATAATTCGGCTGAGAAGTGAGGGACTTGTATTATTCACTAAACATAATACTTGCAAGAGGTTTATGAAATACCAAACGCTTTAAATAACAACACCCAGAAATTTTAAACAAGAAACATTATTGTCTATAGCATTTGGAACAAAGGCGTTTCAGCATAAACAAAAATTAAAAAAATAAGTCGCCTTCTCAAAAATAAAATTGATGCGATTCTGATGAGATCGGGCAAAAAATATGTAAATGGTTTATAAATGATTTAAGGCATTAAAAAACCTTGCGATCGTTTTATCCTTTTGCAAGAGGAACAAACCTTAATGACGTCTAACAACTGAAAAACATTTTGGTAAATCTTCGTTTTAATTTTTTTTAATAATTATGCTTTAGACAATACCACACAAATTGACGCAAACATAGACCCAAAATATGCTAAGCTTTTAGGTATTATGGGAATAAGACTAAGATTCGTTTGGGTGAAAATGTTTATGTCTATACAAATAAATACAATTGGAGTGTCTGTTTGTAATATTAAAATAACCACTTCTTAAATGCATATGGATGTATTTAGTAAGAAGTGGTTATTTACACGGTTTTGGTATATGGTATATGTAATACCATTTTTTTTATTGATGTCTGTATGTCTGTTTGTTCGGCAAATCCCTGTAACGGCCGGACCGGACGGAACTTTCACTGGCAGAGAGGTAAGTAACTTAGGGTACTTATATATCCTCACGCCTTCCCACAAGGGTCCCCGAAGGGGTAGGCGGAGGTGTATAGGTAATACCCACACACCCACTTTCCGCCAGAGGTATATTGGGTGCAAACGTGACAGATGGCGAGTCCATCGCCGTTACTCAAGCACGACTATACATACGCCTTTCAATTTCTTCTCAGATGTATGCAGGTTTCCTCTCGATGTTTTCCTTCACCGTAAAGCTCGTGGTGTGACTAATCACTGTACTTAAGTTCAGAAAAAACCTTTGCGTCGTAGGCAACTGCTCGAACCACTCGGCCACCACGGCTCTTAGGCTACTTTTATTTTAGAATACATACCTAACAACAATTAAATCTTAGACCTTGGGGGACTTGAAAGTCACCATATTTTTAAAGAGGTTTTACTTCTAATGGAGGCCTCTCGTGACAAGCACACTGAAGCATATCTGGCTCAGAGCATCGGCATTGCTATGACACAAATATTTTATCAGTAAGCAGTTAGTTTTACAACTGTTTATGCTGGCTCACTAGGCAAAAGGATCGTACGTGCATTTTTTTTTATACAAATAGAGTGGCAAACAAGCATACGGCCCACCTGATGGAAAACGGTTATCGCAGCCTATTTACGCTCACGATCCCGAAGTATCACTTGCACGTTGCCACTCTGTGTTCGGAGAGTTACACTGTTTTGGCAGCATAATGGGACTAATACCTCTGCTGCCAACACAATATAACAATCCTCCCCCTCACCAAGGAGCTCATTACTGAAAACCTTATTCACCACGTAGGAACACAACACAAATAACAGTGTTATTAAGCTACGGACTTCTATAAGGTGGAGGTCCATCCCCAGTCGGGCAGCTCGACATTCGAACGGGAAACTTTATGCCCTACCTCTCTTTAGGCACTTTGCACTTTAGGCAGAATATATAAATATTCGTGTCCATCTCCCGGGCGGGCGATGATGTGTTCTGGCACCAGCTCTGGCCACACAAACACTAGGTGCACGTGATTCACCTAACGGAATAAGAATTCCCAAGAAACGTGAAAGTGGGTCGGGAGCACTCAAAATATTCGAAAACATATCTGCAATATATTGATGAATTTGAATGAAACGAAGCCTATGCTTAGAGAGAACAGATTCTAGACTCTACTTATCCTTCTGCCTCTGTGATGATATGTATGTACGAGTATGTACAAGAAGCAAAAGAGGCTTGTAATTTCTAAAGTGAACCGGAGCTCTATTCGCTCTATCCGTTAGGGACTCGGCATGACTACCTACGTATGTATGTACTAGAATCGAAAGACGAAAGAAGAGTGAGACTAGAGAACTGGGGTTCTGTCTTGCCACTACGTGAGGGCATCGGCGTGATTTGCATTATATACGTACCTACTTATATGTTGAAGCAAAGTTTTATATCTGTGTTTTATTTGTGTCTAGTTATGTAAATGAATATTTATTTACCTTAGGACATAAAGAAGGCCAGAAGGCCAAAAGGCCAAGGCAGCTAAGCAAGGCAAGGTTCCTAACGCCTAGGTTTGAATACGTGATGAATGTTGTTGTCTGAAATTATGTAAGTACAGTGACACGTCACTTTAGACACCACGAGCTTTGCGGTGAAGGAAAATATCGAGAGGAAACCTGCTTAGGTACTCTTGAAAAGAAATTCAAAGTCGTCTAAAATAGGTATATCCTTGGCGGAAAGTGGGTGTGTGGGAACTACCTATACACATCTGACTATCGCTTCGGGGACCCTTGTGGGAAGTGAGTATTTATACAGACGAGGGTTTTCCATTCTTTCATCACAAATCAATTTAAATAACGTATAGTATGTGTATTTGCCAGCCATTTGCCACCACACGGTCAACGTGTCGCCATGCAAAGAATCATGTGAATGCCATTCATAAACCTTGAAGGAACCATTCTAGATAGTTCTTTCAGGAGTGTTACATCACGTTTATTTATTTACTCGTACTTTCTGTTGCTTTCCGAACTGGCACGTGTCCACTAAACGTGTTTACTGAAATATAATCTCAGCTGAACGATTCTCAATCTTACAACTTCAGCAACAAGTTCTAAATACCCGTTTGATGATGCTTAACGTAGTGTAAGATCCATTCGGTTCTTACGCAATGCATTCGGGGAAAACTCAAGTTTTCATTCATCACCCACCCGTCCCATTGAAGTAACTCAACGCTGCTAACTACCGCTCGTTACGCTAACGTACTACGTATTAATTATCTTGTAGTTATAAACTTTCAGCAATAGCGAAAATGTTATGTAGAGTGGTTTATTTTGGCACTTACAAAATCAAGATTTACAGGTTGTAACCATGGTGTGTCATATGAATGACTTTTCAAAGCTTAACTGCAGTTATCATACCCGGAGCTAAGGAAAACATGTTTTATAGTCATTATCATCATCATTATCATATCATCACGCCAAGTCCCTAACAGGGTAGGCAGAGTTAGCGCCAGTTCTCCCTAGACCTTTCTTGTAGTCATTATCGCTCACATATTTGTAAATAATAACTGAATTTTCTGTTCCTAAATAAATAAATACGGTTTCGTGTTTGAGAAATGGCGATGTACCTACCTACTCTCCGTATGTTATTCTGACCCTCGAATATATTTCAGGTAGCGGAAAGAAGGTGTATTGATGTGAATATACATGTATGTAGGGCCCAGACACACTTTAAGCAAAGAAGCTCTAGACAAATAATTGTTTGTTGCCGGCGTGTGGTCGAACTGACATTCGAATCGAATGCTCGGTAGTAGAAGATAGCCCGTTCGAATTCGGAGCTGCCCGACTGTGGGGCAGGACCTCCACCTTATAGAAGTCCGTAGCCAAATAACACATTTTTTTGTGTTGTGTT
>JACCPG010010100.1:0-43862 GCA_016069955.1 Drepana arcuata | reverse complement strand
AAGACACGCCCCACCAATTTCTATTCGAGGGGGTCTCAGGATGATGCGTATGCACTCATAGGTAATCAGTCAATGCTCAAACATTAGTGGAAGGTTGCACACACACTACAAACTATGAGAAAGAATAGTGGGGCGCGTCTTCGTGTATGGCACTATCTATAAATAGGAATGATTGTCTACGTAGATTGGTAAAGCAACTAAGGTTATTGATTTTGCAAAACACTAGCTAATTCTATAAAGAAAGAAATTGTGTCTATTTCTAAACAAACAATAATTACTTTCTATCTATGCGTGTGGTCGCCAACATGGCCACCTCACTCCATTCCCTCCATTGTGTATCATCGATCGTGATACGGCACGTGTACCGTGCAGAGGCGAAGTGGTATTCTTGGCTGCAGAACCAGAACAAAACTCTTTTCTGTTAGCTTTTGTGCTATCTGACATCTATAATTTGCATAACAATGACATTGAGGCCACTAACGACACCGAATGCCCTCCTAGACTCGAGTGCAACACCTGAATGTGATGTGCTGGCAGGTGGATGGAAGGTGATTTGAATGGGTGTCTGGCATACGTACAAAGCTGGCCATCTTGTTTGTTTAATTTATATATCCTCACGCCTTCCGACAAGGGTCCCCAAAGGGGTAGGCAGAGGTGTATAGGTAATACCCACACACCCACTTTCCGCCAGAGGTATATTAGGTGCCAACGTGACAGATGGCGAGTCCATCGCCGTTACTCCAGCACGACTATACATACGCCTTTGAATTTCTTCTCAGACGTATGCAGGTTTCCTCTCGATGTTTTCCTTCACCGTTCTGCTCGTGGTGTGACTAATCACTGTACTTAAGTTCAGAAAAACTCATTGTTACAGTCGGGATTCGAACTTGCGACCTTTGCGTCGCAGGCAACTGCTCGAACCACTCGGCCACCACGGCTCAATTTTTAATGAACTTTATTCATTTTTAGTTCTGTTATAATATTCGTTGAAACGACCATATTATGTAGTCAAATTACACCATTACATCACATTATTAATATCACTCTGATACTCTGACTGAAACTCATTCAGGTTTCCTCTCGATGTTTTTCCTTCACCGTAAAGATCGTGGTGTGACTAATCACTGTACTTAAGTTCAGAAAAACTATTTGGTACAATAGGGATTCGATTCGATAATTGCATGTCGATGAAAGCGACTTCTGACCACTCGGCCACCAGGGCTCATAAGTACCTCACGAACGTTACAGCGAATGCAAAATCTATTTTCAACTCGAAATCAAAAAAAATACTTTAACAGATCATATAATCTTGTAACAACCTTTCAAACATTACCCAAAGCCACCTATCTCCTGTATTGCCATGTTTAACATCAGCAAATGCCATTTACAATCCAATAAGAAAAAGAAAAGATTGCCAGCATGAATAAACAATCTCCCGGCGGGTACGTTCGCGATCGGTAAACAAATTTGCGAATATTATTCGTTGGGGGAGAGATCTATGAATGCAAGGGTTGCTAAGATGCATTCATAGCGGAAAGGAGTATGTCTTTATGTCCGGGGGTGGATGCTGCGGGTAATTGGTGTTGTTTTGACTAACGACGGAAGGGGTGTAAATGCCAAGCGGCAATGATCTGTCTATTTTTGATGAAAATAATAATAATTAATTCATGTCATAAACTCATTGGCATAGTCGGGATTCGAACTTGCGATCTTTGTGTCGCAGGCAACTACTCGAACCACTCGGCCACAGCCTTTATTGATATGTTCATAGAATAATATATCCCAGGTCTCCCGAAGGGGTAGGCAGAGGTGTATAGGTGGCACCCACACACCCACTTTCCGTGCTTGAGTTAACGGCGATAGACTCGCCATATGTCACATTGGCACCTAAAATATATCCGTAGCGGAAAGTGGGTCTTTGGATACTACCTATACACCTCTGCCTACCCTACCCTAGTGGGAAGGCGTGAAGATTAATATATTTATCAATTATAGTTTTTCAGAAGTATTTATGTATATATACATAAATATTATCACACCGAGTCATTCGTGGGGTAGGCAGAGAGAGTACTGGAAAATCGTACGGATTCTATTCCGCTCGGTATTTTAGGGTCCTTAAGGCTCTTTTATGTTTATTTAATTCCAGGAGGAGGCAGCATGTTTGCACGCTGCCCGTCAGCTTTGACGGACTAATCAGGTGGGCTGACATTATAAAGAATATTCTAGATTTTAATAAGGTCCTAAACCACTCAACAATTTGTATAATATCTAGCGTTGGCCGTGAGAGAGCAGCTTGCCGCCGAAGGTTGAGGGCCGGGGCTGACTAATTAGAACAAAAAACGCGGGAAAACACAAGCACGCTTGACAGTGAGTCAGAGACAAAGAGCTTCCCCTTTCATTAACAAAACGCCCCACGTTCCTGTTCGATATTACTGCAAAACTGAACCTTAAAGCTTGCGGGAGAGAAGTGAGTTTTGTCTTAATTCAAAATCATGACGCGACATTTATTCAATTTTGAAAGTTCAAAATTGGAACGTCGCATTGTGTGTCCAGAGCCAGCGAATTTCTACCTTCGTACACTAGAGATAAAGTTCAAATTTTAATCGGTGTGCGGTCAGTTTGGTTGGTTTGGTTGGCAGCACTGCGTTGCGTAGAGAAGCGCCATCGCGTCGATTGTCTGCGGCACGTTCGGCTAAAGAGGCCACAATCGATAGAGCACGGGCGTGCGTTGTAATGAATTTATTACACAACTCGCGATTCGAGGATGCTTTTTGATTTTTAATTTTATTCCTAGCGTGTTTTGGTGGTCCTACTCATAATTTTACGAATCTATAGATATAGTTTTAAGGCGCATATTTAGGTAGTATCAGTATAAGTTAAACACGTTGAATGGAATTTATTTGTATTATTCATATACATGACTAGCTGTCCCACCCAAGGTTTTTTCACCCAAGCAAAGCCTTGGGTGAAAAAAAATATGTTCCTGAAACACGATCGCAGCGCTAAAAGATTGCCGCGAAAGATTGACGAAACAGATATACAAAGCAAAAGTGTGTGCAAGAAGAGGCAGAGGAAGGCCACGTTCCAACTACCTAGAAACTATCTATACCTAAAATCTACCAAGAGAGGTAGGGCATAACGGGTTTCCCGTTCGAATTCGGAGCTGCCCGACTGGGGCAGGACCTCCACCTTATAGAAGTCCGTAGCCAAATAACACAATTTATTGTGTTGTGTTCCTACGCGGAGAATAAGGTTTCCAGTAATGAGCTCCTTGGGGAGAAGGAGGATTGTTATATTGTGTTGGCAGCAGAGGGATTAGTCCCATTATGATGCCAACACAGTATAACTCTCCGAAAACAGAGTGGCAACGCGCAAGTGATACTTCGGTATTGTAAGCGTAAATAGGCTGCGGTAACCGTTTTCCATCAGTTAGGCCGTATGCTTGTTTGCCACTCTTGTTGTATAAAAAAAACCTAAATAACCTCGATCTGGACGAAGCGAAAGAGGTATGCTGTATACCGTAAGCAGGGCTAGAAGAACTAGTGCTCTACTCCCTCTGCCTACCCCGTTAGGGACTCGGCTTGATATGCATGTATGTATAATTGTAACTGTGAAAGATTGGCAAGTCACGACTTCGTTGTCGCGTAACAGCAATCCTAACACCAGCCTGTTCGTCGGTGGTCCTCTCATATTTGAGGTCCACAATCGTCGGGAATGTCGACTCACGGGCGCCGGCAGCGTCTCGTTATCGATCATCGTTACTTGCAGAGTTCTCTAAGATTCCGTACAAAATATTATTGAGGTATTAAGAGAGGAGAGCCGTGGTGGCCCGATTTGTTAGAGTAGCTGCCTGCGACTCGAATTCCGACTGTGCCAATTAGTTTTTCTGAACAGTACAGTGATTAGTCACACCACGAGCTTTACGGTGAAGGAAAACATCGAAAGGAAACCTGCATACGTCTATGAAGCAATACAAAAGCGTATGTATGTATAGTCGTGCTTGAGTAACGGCGATGGACATGCCATCTGTCACGTTGGCACCTAAAATGTATCTCTGGCGGAAAGTGGGTGTGTAGGTACCACCTATACACCTCTGCCTACCCCTTCGGGGACCCTTGTGGAAAGGCGTGAGAATATATGTATCTTACGTCGGTAATTCAATATATAAATCAATAAATACGTATTTATTACTCCGTTCTTCACGGATCCCCAAAGTGCCGGGCGCGTCAAATGACTCGCCAGCTCTCATTAATAGCCTTTTCTTTCAATCTGTTCGCACTCTTATTTTGACAAGTTCGACGTTGACAGGTCGACAACATAACGACTTCATTATTAAACAATGCTCTCGCCATACAGCGGTGATCATTCTAAACTCTCGTTAGCGAGCTAACGAGTTGTTTGGAAAACTTAATTTATTAGTTTTAAGACTTCAAGTGCTGGCCAATAGTGTGGACGAGAGATTCGGTTTACTAAGCTTGGAATGGAGTACATTGAAGAGTAGCCCTTGATTAGTGGCTGTTAATAATATATTATTAAATTATGCTAACATGTCTTTTAGTTAAAACAGTACAAAATTAACTTGTTACGAACAAGTATTTCATGTTAGCAAAACGAAGTTAGTTTTTAATATTAGGATATTAAAAACTAACTTCGTTTTGCTAACAGGCATTAAATTTACCTGCCTGATATTTTTATCTATGACATTGTTTTATCTAGAACAAAAACCATACAAATAAATTCGCAGCTACTTTAAAATATTTATATTTTTCGGTCGAACAATCTTGTCTTAATTTTCTCGAGACATTGTTGTTGCGCACGGATTCATTCGTGTAAAGTTTGAGAGACTGCAAAGTGAAGACCACAAGTTTTAACTCCGACAGTCTGTAATTTTGCCTTGGATGAAATATATTTTCAGCTGATACTTGTATTTCATATTGATTCATAATTAGCCTTTGAGCTGCTACCTTACTTACACGTTTCATAGCTTCAACGAAGCGTTTTAGACGCTTATTTGTATCTTAACTCAAGGTCCTTTTACATTTCATATGAAACAAAAAACCTTTTATCCACTGCGAATGGATTAATACATTTTCTGAGTACAAGCACATCGACTTTCATAGACTTTCATCCTCTTGACGGAAAATAGCGCGCGAGCTGACAGTTGAGCGCTTTGGCGCGCTTTCATTTACTCGATTGTTGCCCGCTAATGGCTCCCTCCGAAACAATGGGGAAATATGCGATCTTCGCGTACAAAGGAGATTTCCGTTTGATGTGAATTACCACTGGATTTTTGAGCGCCTGTAGTTGAGTAGGTTAGACCGATTGCTCTTTGTGCGATATTGGAATACGATCGAAAGTATGGATACATTGAAGCGGCAATAATATGTTAAAAAATACGTTTTATTAATACATTTAATTAAATTTTTGTTTTTTTATTAATATAGCCGTGGTGGCCGAGTAGTTTGAATAGTCACCTGCAATAAAGATTGCAAGTTGGAATCCCGCTTGTACCAATAAGTTTTTCTGAACTTAAGTACTGTGATTGTAGTTTGATTGATGTAAGTGTAGAGCGCCAGTTCTCTCGAGCATTATAAACTTCTTTCGCCTCATCTACATTAGTTAAGTCTCATCTATACTAATATTATAAAGAGGAAAGATTTATATGTAAGTATGTTTGTAAGGAATTGGCTCAAAAAAATCTGGACTGATTTAAAAAATTCTTTCACCATTTGAATGCTACATTATCACTGATTAATATAGGCTATTTTTAAGAAAGAAATGATTTGCATGTCAAAATGTTTAAAAATAAATGTCCACCCGTGCGAAGCCGGGACGACATTTATTTTCCTTGAATCTTGAGGCCGTGGGTTCAATTCCCGTTGAGTATAGAGAATATTTGTGTGATGATATTGAATCGATTTGATCAATGTTAATGGTCTAAAATAAATACTGACCACTGACCATATGACGTCATTTAACATACATCACACATATTTAATACATGAACTACATATCTTTAAGTACTCAATGAGCCGCTTCAAGTGTCGAGGGATTGCAAAACAATGGATTTCTAGTAAAATTCGTTATAATGCGCCACCAGGGCAAATGACGCCGTTTTGTTAGGAGATTAGAGTTCTGCAAGTTTGATAGAGGGTTAGGGCAGTAAGAGAAATTCTCAATGAATGCACAAAAACACGGGTATTTTCATGTTACTACCAAGTCACACGTAAAAAAAGGATTAATATATACATACTAGCTGTGCCGCCCAGCTTTGCTTGGGTAAAAGAATAAAAGCTCCTGAAACACGAACACAGCGCCACCTATTGGGTTCAGTTGTGAATGTAAGCCATTCTCGAATCCACCTGAAGAAACAGAAAAATTCATTTGTATCGTGAATGAATTTAAAATCGGTCCAGCCGTTGAGGAGGAGTTTAGAGGAGAGTAGAGGATATATATGCATAGCTCAATGGCGACTGATTGACTGACTGATATAGTGATCTATCAACGCACAGCCCAAACCACAGGACGGATCGGACTGAAATTTAGCATGCATGTAGATGTTATGACGTAGGCATGCTCTGAGAAAGATGGATTTTGATTAATTCTGCCCCCAAGGGGATAAAATAGGGGATGAAACTTTGTCAATTTTAAACCAATCGGGCTGAGACTGCATGCATAAAGCTGCTATGACGTTGGCATCCCCTAAACACACACACATCCAAAATAAATAAAAAATACTGCGCGGACGAAGTCGCGGGCACAGCTAGTCTATATATGGGTGTGTGGGTATAACCTAAACACCTCTGCCTACCCCTTCGGGGACCCATGTGGGAAGGCGTGATGTATATATATATATATATATATATATATATATATATACTGCGCGGACGAAGTCGCGGGCACAGCTAGTCTCTATATATATATATACATCACGTCTTCCCACATGGGTCCCCGAAGGGGTAGGCAGAGGTGTTTAGGTTATACCCACACACCCATATATAGACTAGCTGTGCCCGCGACTTCGTCCGCGCAGTATTTTTTATTTATTTTGGATGTGTGTGTGTTTAGGGGATGCCAACGTCATAGCAGCTTTATGCATGCAGTCTCAGCCCGATTGGTTTAAAATTGACAAAGTTTCATCCCCTATTTTATCCCCTTGGGGGCAGAATTAATCAAAATCCATCTTTCTCAGAGCATGCCTACGTCATAACATCTACATGCATGCTAAATTTCAGTCCGATCCGTCCTGTGGTTTGGGCTGTGCGTTGATAGATCACTATATCAGTCAGACCCACCCAGATCACACCCACTTTCCGCCAGAGTTATATTAGGTGCCAACGTGACAGATGGCGAATCCATCGCCGTTACTCCAGCACGACTATACATACGCTTTTGAATTTCTTCTCAGGCGTATGCTGGTTTCATCTCGATGTTTTCCTTCACCGTTCAGCTCGTGGTGTGACTAATCACTGTACTTAAGTTCAGAAAACTCATTGGTACAGTCGGGATTCGAACTTGCGACCTTTTCGTCGCAGGCAACTGCTCGACTGATCACTACTTAAGTTTACTACAACTCATTGGCACAGTCAGGATTCGAACTTGCATTCTTTGTGTTGTAGGCAACTTATACCACTCGGCCACCATGACTACAATACATATATATAAAAAGATTATAAGCTTCTCGAATTAACATATGTAGGTGCATATCACACCGCATCCCTCACGGGGTAGGCAAAGAGAATAGAGCGTCAGTTCTCTTTAGACATAGGTACATAGGTACCACTCTCGCTTCGTTCACATTCATCATTTCCAATAAAGTTAATTTAAATTTAATCAAAACCATGGCAATAGGCTACTGCGTAGAGCACACGTCATCCTTTTTTTTAGTTTTATGAGAAAATCATCTTAAATATATAAAAAATATTATAATTAACAACCTACCGAACCCTGTGAGTAAAAAATATTGCGCCACATGGGTGCTTTTTCGAGATTTTTCGGGTCCGTGGTCGAGTGGTGTACTTGAAACTCAGCCGCCGCCGCCACGGCCGCGCGAATTATTAAAAAGCAAAAAAATTTATATTATGTAACGGAGGGCGAGTCGCCACAGTAACATGCTTAGGTACCGACGGACAAACGACCTCTTTGTATATGCAATTATCTCACGCTTGTAGGGTTCGATTGATTGAACCGTAATGGGAATATAGCATTAAGATAACTACCTACTACTGGAAACCTGCGACCATGTAAGAAGAGACATGAGTTTTGATGAAGCGAAAAAGATCTGTAATGCCGTGAGCGACATGACTGATATATTTAAAATAATTTTGACACCTCTGTCTAAACTTACAACAAAAAGGTCTTATAGTGTACAGATATATATACTTCGATTCGATTCTAAGACAGATAATATCTACAATTGCTTAGTTCGCATTGTTGTCTTTTAAGAATTTGTATGTAAAATGTATGTAAAAAGAGTAAAAGGAAGACACCCAAGCAGACGCAAGAGACAGCAAGAGAAATCTATTGGTTTTTTTTTTGTTTGTATTGTCTCTCGTCTATCTCTAGCGCGAGTTCCGGGAACTTTTGCTACTTGACCGTTACTTTTATTGGTACTGTTAATTTCTATATAACATACACACAGATAATCTCTAAAGCGAGACTTACAGAGAGAGCCTATCGTACAGCGACATCTTGTGACAAAAAAATATATTAAATGCGGTGAACATGACAATGACCTAAAGTAAACACACAAAATATTCTCATAACATTAAACAACGATTGACTTGCGTAATTTTCTGGAGATATCATATTATATTAGAGATCTGCTCACTATCTTTTTAAAGAGGTCTCGCGCCGTCTAGTCGAGACCTCTCGTGACAGGCGGGCTGGAATATATCTGAAATCGAACTTAAGTACAGTGATTAGTCACACCACGAGCTTTATGGTGAAGGAAAACATGGAGAGGAAACCTGCATACGTTTGAGAAGTAATTCAGTGGTATGTATAGTGGTGCTTGAGTAACGGCGATGGACTCGCCATCTGTCACTTTGGCACCCAAAATATATCTCTGGCGGAAAGTGGGTATACTAAACTACCTATGCACCTCTGCCTACCCCTTCGGGGACCCTTGTGGGAAGCCGTATTTAGACGTTATATTAACAGCCAATGAGTGGATATTATATCTAGATTAGACTAATATGTTCGATACATTTATATCAGCTTCCAAAAAAAAATAATCACCATAATTAAACTTAAGGTGTTTCACTATAAAACGATCATCCAATCTACTAGGTATATCTATATATAATATATCTTTACAAAGCATAAAAAGTTTGATTAATCATGATAGTGCATAAAATCAACAATTTATAAAACCCAGTAGCAATGAGCATCTAGCGAAATTACCCCTCGACACTCCTAACCAACCACACGTCAAATGAATTAGTCAAAATGATACGAAACAAAAAACTTTACACAATCGCTTTTCAAGCGAGCTGTGGGTGAAATTGTTACTATAATGTAGCAACATCTGGCAAGGGGAAAATGCTCTTGAAACGTCGTATACGAAATATCACTTAATGGAAAATCAACCTTATGAAATTGGAGTTAAATATAAAGTACTTTGTTGGTCCAGTGAGGTTATGTCATTTCACTAGAGTTGGATTCGAGCTAACGCCATTAATGTCAAATTGTCAGCCAATCGGCGATTAGGACGTTCAACCAATGGCGGTTCCGGTGCGTGTTACGAATGTTTAATTTGGGCGGAAAGCTAGAACAATTTGTAACTTTTTTGTGCATGAATTGGAGGGTTCACATTGTGTAAATAAAGATGCGCTTAAATGATAATCGTTGCGCATCTGTTTATCGTGAAGTATAGTTAGTTATGGGTTAATAGTGTTTAATATTTGTTCCCACTTAAGTACTTTTTTTACCTCCGTGTTTGTAGGTCTAGGTAAAAACGTTATAATCCTACTATTGGTAGCTTAACTCCATAACATAAGACTTAATATTTTAGTAAGTAATATGTGAAAAAATTGAAGTACATATCTATCAAATTAAGGCACACATCACGCTGAGTCCCTAACGGGGCAGGCAGAGAGTATAGAGCGCCAGTTCTCTCTTGACTTACATACCTCTTTCGCTTCGTCTACATTAATCAGTCTCTTCATACATCAAATCAAATTAAAGCCTTTCCTTATATTGAAGCATCTACTACACGGAATAAACGAATTCAAGACTAGCGTTAGGAAACTTACTTATCTGTCTATTTACATTAGAAATGAGAAAATCTGCGAATATTTTTGTTCTTCTCACGCAAAAACTGCTAAACGGTTTTGGATGACATTTGGCACAGAGATAAAATACTATTAATTATTATATTTATAGAGATAGATTACTTTATTCCATAAATAAATATTCCCTATAAAATTGTATTCTACGCAGGTGATACCAGGTGGCATGAATGTGCCACATCACACACAAGACAATCATGAGATATTAATGACATAATGCAAAATTTTAATAAAAACAAAATAAAAAAGATCTACCAATCTAGAGTTGTCAAATATAAATAATTTGGTACCTACCTACATGGGATAATTCATTTAGCTTCTTGTATGAACCTTGCCTGTCAATCAAGTGGATGGTTCACACGTTGATCCATCACAGTTGACGTGACACGTCAAAATTTTCTCATACCGGTACCTGGGCATTCCCATCACTCATCGAATTGCTCATTCACACTCCGTCGAGTCCACTTACAACTGCTACGCTTCTCAAGACCACCATAAAGAAGTCAAAATCCATGTGTCCAAATTGAAATGGAGTTGAAATCCGCGAAACGGCGTCTTGCAGCGCGTGCGCAGCGTGGGGTCATTCGGGGTCACGCGAGCGCGCGAATGGCGGACGCCATGCTGTCAGCCCTTAGTAAACCATTAGCACATAATGACAATGGCGCTAGTCGGAATGTTTCACGGTGAAATGAACATTCTAGATCTTGGGCCGTTTATGGGAAGTGAGCAAATTCGCGACTTTGCACGCTTCATATGGCTGTGATAACTGCGTGAGAATTCGTGTCGTTGTTGTGCCGACGATTGGCATATATTTCGCGTGGAGTCAAATGAACTTCATTTCACGTGGATTTATTTCTCACGCCTCACTGGGAACTAGAAAACGTAATGGGTGCTAAAATTTTTTTTTTTTAAAATTATAAAAAATCATCCGTCGTTTCTGTAGTCTGTAAGTAGACGAGTAGTTTTTGAACTCCAGTACCTACTGTACCTACTTAAAACCCGAGGAAACCTGCATACGTTTTAATAGTACCTACTACGTGATGAATATCTATTGGTAGTACCCAAGTTATCACCAGATGATGATATGAGATGAGATGAGATGATATGAGAGGCAGAAACTGGAAGATTTTCTTAACGGGCAGGTTTTTTTATATACCACACGGGTGGCAAACAAGGACGTGGTGCGCCTGATGGTAAGCGGCTACCGCCGTATATGGACGCTTGCAGCACCAGCGGTATCGCTCGCACGCCGGTCCGGAATCTGCAGTTATTAATTAGGTATCCACATAGAAAGGATGAGTGAAGAAAGATTAAGAAGAAATAAGAAAAGACGAAACAGATATACAAAACAAAAGTGTGTGCAAGAAGAGGCAGAGGAAGGCCACGATCCAACTACCGGATCAAATCGATCGGACGCTCAAGGACGGGAACGTTAAGAGTACTCGAAACCGACGAGCATGTATGAAGAGACTGATGAATGTGGACGAAGCGAAAGAGGTATGTAAGTCTAGAGAGACCTGGCGCTCTATACTCTCTGCCTACCCCGTTAGGGACTTGGCGTAATGATATGTATGTATTAATTAGGTAATACGGTTTTAGATATTTTTAGTCTGCAATAACCTGTAGGTAATAATGTATTTGGTTTTATTATCTTTATATGCTACAAAGAAATGGCTATTTTCCCCTATGTCACGTTCCTCGGTCTATGGTTCTAACAAAGATATGTGAAGTATGAATATATAATATATATGAAGTAAAGTTATCCGTTGTTTCGCCGTACCTGTATCTCGGTATTAATTGAAAATTTTTACCTTAAATTAGCTGTAAACGGAATCAGTGGCTTGCTCCTGCATTCAATGAATTAATAACAGGCTATTCCGGACAAAAGTCTTTAAAAATTCTCCGTTAAGTTTTTACCTCATTCAACTGTCGAGTGGCCTCCAAGGTAGGGCGTCCTTTCATGCTCAACAATTTCGTACTGAACCTTCGATTGTGGCTAAAAAAAGGAATTAAAAACTATTGATCTCGCACAAACGCGCGCCACTTCAGACTCGCTTTGTCCGCCATATTGGAAAACGTTTTGACATGTACGTTGCATGTTTTAATCAAAAGAAAAAAGTACTTACCTATAGGTGTTTCATGGTTTAAGGCTCCCTTATTGTTCCTTGTAAAATTGGGGTAAACAGCTTAATAATTTAATAAGCTTAATAATAGGTAAATTTTGTGAATAAAGTGCAAAAAGGAACACAAATTCAAATAGTAAAATATATTTTGTAACTTGAATGAATGAATAATTAGAGTAGGGATGGCCAAAAATATTGATATATCAAAATATCGCTTTTTTAAATAATCTAACTTACTGTTTTAATTAAAAATTTAAAATTTAATAAAGTCCAGTTAATAAAGTAGGTAGGTAAAGGTACCTACATATCCCAAGTGTCATCCAGTACGTTCTGCCGTTCAAATGTGACTGAGTAACAAACATACAAACTTTCACATTTGTGATATTAGTACATAGATACCTAATATTTGGGTGTGAAAAATAAAATACAAACTAGTAATTAGTGCTCACTATTTATTTACAATTGTTCTGTTCGTGTAAAATATACATTGTCAAATAATATTTAGTAATAATAATAATAAATCCCCACGCGTTCCCACAAGGGTCGAGACCATTATTAAATAGGTACATCAACATAGTTTCGTCCAAATTTTCGTTCATAATAGTAACCGCTTACCATCAGGCGGAAATGTGCTTAACTACACTAGTTTGATGCTCTAATAATAGAATAGTCTAATAATAATAGAATAATAATCTAATAATAATAGAATAAAAAATTCTAAATTCCACATTCCTGAATAAAAAAACGTATTCAGAAATCAATATTTATTATTCAGTCATTTCATTAAGTCGCTTCCTAAAGAAATGTCAGTATATTTATCGGAATACTAGCCATCCCGCCCAGCTTCGCTTGAGTGAAAATAGTGAATAATTTGCAATAAAATAAAATTGCGACTATAAATTGAGATGTAAGCTTCCTTTCTTCATTGATTGATTGATCCAATCTTTCAAGTTGGATCAAACTGCACACGGTGTGCAAATTTGATTAAATCTCATTCTGAGTTCTGAATCTGAGATCTGTTAAATAGTTAAGGAGTCCATCGCGGACAGACAACGTGACGCGTAACTTATATACATATATTAAGAAGATATATGTTAGAGATAATGAATTCACGGGTATACGATGTCAGTTATTTTATTACAATATCAGCACAGCAATTCGTTGAAGTCTTATAGGATATCAGTTGTCAAAAGTCAATGCCAAGGTATTTGTCAATAGTGCTATCGGTCTTCAAGGCTCCCTTGCTGTTGGAACAGCGCCTGTACTTAACGTGCACACCGACTGATTACAATAAAATCAACATATTGTACAACAATTACCGCCATTTATATGGCAATCTACCTGCGACATATATACACTTCTCATCAGAAAAATCGAAACACCTTACAAGTTTATGTTTTATCTATACTAATATTATAAAGAGGAAAGATTTGTATGTAAGTATGTTTGTATTGAATAGGCTCCGAAAAAACGGGGCCGATTTGAAAAATATTTCGCCATTGGAAAGCTACGTTCACCCTGAGTGACATAGACTACATTTTTCGCTAGTAAGGAATAAACGTGTCAAATGACGTTTAATAGTGAATAATATGAGGTATTATTCACTACTTATTAAACGACATTTGACATTATATTCCTAAATATACACATTTTTCTGATAATCCTTAAAAAACATAAACTTGCGAGGTGTTTCCATTATTATGATGAGAAGTGTAAATATATTAAAACTTACCTTTCAACCAGCAACTTCAGTACAAAGTTCAAAATCCTTACTAATATTATAAATGTGAATGTAAGTTTGTTTGTTACGCTTTCACGTAAAAACTACTTAACCGATCATCATAAAATTTAGTACATATATTCATGGAGGTATTAGAAGTAACATAAGTTACTTTTTGTTGAAAAAAAAAAAACATTTTTATAAAAGATAAAAAAGCCGCCCACGCTGCCGAAGTCGCGGGCACATCTAGTACTATATAACTGTAGGTATATCGTACGTACAAAATATTATTATTATTATATATTCCACATGACATTTAAAATTACAAATCAAAATAACCAACAATATACCGACGACAATATAAATCACTGCTTACATGTTTGTACTCTGTACATATTTAGGTACTTGTATTCAAGTACTTTTGTACATTTATATTATATACATACAAATGTCTGCGAGATAAAGGAGTGTGTACAACAGTTATATAATATGCATGTCTAGTGCGGATGTATAAAACGATAAGTTGACCACCACCGAAAGTACACTTTAAAGTCAGTCTTTGTGAACTTTACAAGCCTGTACAGGATGTGGCTTCCAAGTATTGCGGTTTTTAATAACTTCTTTGTGATTGTCTCGAAGAGCGAGTCCCGGGAACTTTTGTCAACTAACGGAAAATTTGCGAGATCACAAGGCCTCCAGCCAGCTTAATTAAAAAGTAGAATCATGTCATTGGAGAAGTACGTGTGGGTACTGAAGTCTGGTGTTCTTGCGGTGAGTTTGGCTTCGATAACTCCCAAAGAAGTGACTGGCAGTAAGGGACACTATGGATTCCTGATACTGTTGATGGGTCGGTAACGGGTGGTAAGTCTGGTATTGAAATACCTATGGTCACCGCTTAACATCATTTTATCATAGCATATAAATGATACCAAATATATCAGTTCACCGAACGATATTGATGAACAGAGATGCTTGCAGCTTAAGGTACGCACTGGTATAGCCACCACAGCCATGATTCCTAGAAACCTTACTCACAGAAGGAACACAACATTGCCCGGAAGTAGTACCGTTTGATTCAAAGGTATGATTAAAAACAAACTTTAAGCACCCAAATATGTCAGCCTGATTCAGCCACATCCTGGACCCAACATCGTAAACGCTATTAACGCGGCTCACATAAAGCCGCTGCGGAAAACTAGCATTGATGTGACACGCGGGTGTCGCAATGGTGTTAGACAAATATTTATATAACGTGGACACCAAAACTGCTTAAAAAATTTAGAATGGAACAGTTAAATCTAACGCTAATGTATCCGCACGTGTATCAGCGCCAGCCTCCCTGATTGCTCTGGCCCTGATGCCTCTTATTGCCTTGCTGATAAGATCCATAATTATGTGTATTGTAACCCTGAGGGTTCCTCTGCCCAGAGTTGTATCCTTGGTTACGATGGCCTTGATTACTCGAGCCTCCCGAATTGTTCGACTGGTAGCCCTGATTTTGGTATCTGTTGTGGTTCTGGCCGAATCGATCCTGGTTGCCGTAGCCGGAGCGGTTGTACCCCTGGCTGTGACCCTGGTTGTAGCCCTGGTTGTGACCCTGGTTGTGGCCCTGGTTATGGCCCTGGTTGTAGCCCTGGTTATAGCCCTGATTGCTGTGACCCTGTTTCTGATATGGTACATACCCGGTGCGCTGGGGACCGAAGGACTGCGAGCGATCTGCGACAATTAAAAACGGGGTTAGATGGATAAGGGTTTTTAAGTAACCTGCTTGAATTGTCGAAAGAAACCAATATAGAAAAAAATAAGATAATTATACTATTAGAAAGTGGAGTTTGTTTGTTGGAACAAACTTGTCTTAACAACTACTAATCAGATTTGAATTTTTTCTTGCATTACCCGGTTATTGTGGCTATAAGCTTATAACCGGGTTATCTAATTATATAATTTATATCGTCATACATATATAAAGAGATAGGGGAGAACTAGTCAATAATATTTAGGGATATTGAACACCAAAATTGATCGTGAAAAAAATTGATTAAAATTTGTATTATGCGTATTGGGTTGCGTATTTTATGTTCAGTGATAATAACTGTTAACAAGGTAGAAAGAAACATGACATTTACATGTATGTATCATAAGATTTATTTTATTTTCTATAAATAGAAGTTGATAAGACATCAAATTTTTCGTAGATAATAATACTATTATCAATCTTAAAAAATATCTATATGTTATTTTTCGTAGATAATAATACTATTATCAATCTAAAAAATATCTATATGTTATTTTTCGTAGATAATAATACTATTATCAATCTAAAAAATATCTATATGTTATTTATCGTAGATAATAATACTATTATCAATCTTAAAAAATATCTATATGTTATTTTTCGTAGATAATAATACTATTATCAATCTAAAAAATATCTATATGTTATTTTTCGTAGATAATAATACTATTATCAATCTAAAAAATATCTATATGTTATTTTTCGTAGATAATAATACTATTATCAATCTTAAAAAATATCTATATGTTATTTTTCGTAGATAATAATACTATTATCAATCTAAATAATATCTATATGTTATTTTTCGTAGATAATAATACTATTATCAATCTAAAAAATATCTATATGTTATTTTTCGTAGATAATAATACTATTACCAATCTAAAAAATATCTATATGTTATTTTTCGTAGATAATAATACTATTATCAATCTTAAAAAATATCTATATGTTATTTTTCGTAGATAATAATACTATTATCAATCTAAAAAATATCTATATGTTATTTTTCGTAGATAATAATACTATTATCAATCTAAAAAATATCTATATGTTATTTTTCGTAGATAATAATACTATTATCAATCTAAAAAATATCTATATGTTATTTTTCGTAGATAATAATACTATTATCAATCTAAAAAATATCTATATGTTATTTTTCGTAGATAATAATACTATTATCAATCTAAAAAATATCTATATGTTATTCGGTTAAAGGAATTAGGTTCAAAATAATGTGAAGCAATTCGTTCTAAGTATAAGTTATACATACTATATAGTCGTAATCAACAAACAAATATTATCCCCAAGAGGGAATCGTGGACGCGAACTTTAGCTTCAGAGACAGAACCGGCTATCAGGCGGCCAACCTGAGCACACAGCCACGGCTCAAACGTTACTTAGCAATTGTATATTTTTTCCTTGTGGCGTTAATCCTCGTTGCAAAGCGCCAAGTGTAGGCCACAAATCGTCTCGACGACACACAAGTGTTTAATCGCCCGCTTTGTAAAGCACTAATGTCCTGCACACAGATCTAGCGTGAATGGATGTGGCAGGCAATATATTAACAATTTATATTTAATTATAGAAACGAGGTCGCCGAGTGGTTCGATTAGTCACCTTTAACGCAAAGATAGCACAATATATAAAAATAAATAAAATTGGAGTGTCTGTTTGTAATATTCAAATAACCGCTGTTTACTAAATGAATATGGATGTATACACGGTACATATTATAACAAAATTGTTTTTTTTTTGCAACTTTTGTATCTGTCTGTCTGTTTGATCTGGCTAATCTGTGAAACGGCTGGACCAATTTTGACAGGACTTTCACCGCAGATAATTGATGTAAAAAGAAGTAACTTAGCTTAAGGAGTAACTAGCTTAGACTTTTTATTTAGAAACTTTTTTTGTTCAGTTAACCCGAGTGAAACCTCTGGACCTCTATCTTCACGGCTTCCCACAAGGGTCCCCCAGGGTAAGCAGAGGTGTGTAGGTAGTTCTGACACACCCACTTCCCGCCAGAGATACATTTTAGAAGCAAACATGACAGATTGCGAGTCCATAGCCGTTAAACAAACGACTATACATACTCTGAATTTCTTACCGTTAATCTCTTGGTGTGACTAATCACTGTAGGTACTTATGTTCAGAAATACTCATAAGTACAGTCGGGATTCGAACTCGCAATCTTCCGTTGCAGGCAATTACTCGAACCTCTCGACCCCCACGGTTCAAGAATATAATGTACTTATTTCAAAGCCAAAAAAAATCTTTGTTACTAACAGTTGACATGTGATGCTATAAATGATTATATGTGTAAATAGCAGCCAAGAATGGGAACGTTTGAGGTGCTCGAAGCCAGCGAGCATGCATGAACAACTGATGAATGTTGATGGAGCGAAAGAGGTAGGCAACTTAGGACTTACAGTCCAGAGAACTGGCGTTCTAATGTCTCTGCCTATCCTTTGAGAGAGTCGGCGAGTCGTGAATATTTCAATATATGTATGTGTAGTCCTATCAAGAGGAACGATTTGAATGATTCCAGCGTCTCTACATCCAAGGAAAGTTTCAAACATAATCCTTGCAACGAGGCGCCACCAATGCCGCGAGTCGCAAAGCTAAGCTACGTAGAGGGGACGTCTAAGGTGCAAGTCAAGCCTCTCGTTCGGTAAATAACTAACGAATTTCCAATGTATAATCCGGCTTAACTATGCCTCTTACATTGTCAAGTGTTCGTAAAGAGGTATTTCGTTCAAAAACCAGTCTTAAACCTACGTATCATACAATATTTGTAATAAAGATTTCTTTTACGTAGGATTTTTAAGTATTTATGACACAGATAATAATAATTACGTTTATAGTTAACTAGATGTTACCCGCACCTTCTTCCGCTTAAAACACATTTTAAAACAACTAACATATTGGACGAGTTTAAAATTTCGTTGTAACACTTCTTTATTTCTTAACAAAAGCCAAATCTGATTTTTCAGATACTAAACTAAGGCTATATTTCAGCCCTTTAAGATATCGCCTATATCCTTATATCTCCTTGCCAAAAGCTATAATTATACATACGGCCGTTAATTCGTGAAAAAGGTAATATAAACCAACATTATACTCGTTATAAATAATGGGAGAATTCCAAGACTGAATTCCAAGCTCTATAATCAGTGGGTGTGTGGGTATTTCCTATACACCTCTGCCTACCCCTTCGGCGACCCTTGTGGGAAGGCGTGAGGATATATAATCAGGTCAACAGTATATTGTAGGAATTCAATTGTTAAAAATTAAACAGACGCTGATACATAAAACTCCGCTACGATAAAAACGTGTTCTCTATATTATGATCTGGTAGTTAGGTCTAAGTGTTATGGCAGCAACACGTCACACTGGTGTCCATAATTACAGCGCGGTAATAAGTCGCGTCGAGTGCGTAACGAGGCGTCGCCATTAGCAGCCATTGTTGGAGACGTGGGCGCCCAACGTGGGGCCGGTAATCGAACGATTTGTAGCCACTTCAAGAGTCGACTCATTTTGCTCTTTTCGTTTAACAGTAGTTGATTGAGTATTTATACGCTTATATTGTATACCGACAAAGGGATGTTTTTAAAGCCGGTAATGATTTGCCACAAGTAAGCGCAGGGTATTTATATATTGAACTATATTCTTACATATTATATATCTTAACACCTTCTTACAAGAGTTACAGAAAAGTTAGGCAACGGTGTAATAGCACTTTTATTGTTATATTGCCACGTTGTAGATATATTTAGGTGCCAATTTAACAGATGGCCAATCTTTCGCTCTCGTCAGACACACAAGTACATATTTTGCTACTATATGATATATGCTACCCTTTTCTTTAGAATTTCTTTGAAGGTATTGTGTGATATTTTGAACGTTTCATAGACTTTTGCAGCCAAAGAAGTTTTGACACCCTTTCATTGAAAATCTAGACAGAAGTAAAAAGAGAAATGACGGAGTGCACGAGGCAAGCTATGTAGACATAATAGGCACCTAATGGGCGTCGGCGCGACGATATTCAGCGGGTGAAAGCGTTTCGAATGAGTGCCCGCGTTGGGCGCCAAAATTGTGTGCGGTGTTGAGAGCGTGCTAAGTAGACATAGGTGTCTACTTAACCTTATAGACGAGGTGACTATTCACTATAACGAAAACGAAAGACAAAGTCAGGTAGTAGACGATATTGACATAATATATCCTCACATTTCTGTGAGAATCTCGAAGTCCTTAATTGTCCTTAATAAATAAAATATGATCTGTAAATTATTATGTGATATTAGATGATAATAATAAAAATTAACTTTCAATTATTAATTAGAGACAAGAATATGAGCACTGTGGAAACCTCAAATTAAGCTCTCCTCATATTTTCTGCAACCCTGACAGCAGTGACAGCTCCTGTGCCAAATTTAATGAAAATCCGTCAACTAGTTAAGACATGAAAGCGTAACCAACGAACTCGCATTTCTTATTGGACTCGTGGCAATCGCGGACCAACAACATACCTAAAAGATAAAAGGCCACGGATCGTCTGCGAGGCTGTATTTTTTGCACGGTGGAAAAAATCTCAAGCCGCTCGTCTCATCCCGTCCCAGCTATCACACCACAAAGACTTATATCCTTGCCCGAAATACTCGAGTGGGATTACCGGAACAGAGTTCCGTACGTACTCACGTTTATCAAGAATGTTTGGAAGCCATAGTTCTGCAAGACTCACGTACATAGCTAAATTATTTAGCTACATTTATATATAAGCTACACAACAATACTAGATGCCTGACTCTGTTTATTAGGATTAAAATATATGTGTGGAACACACCCTCTTTCGCCGGGGATAGAATATATCTCTGGTGAACGTGAACTGATAGCGAGTCCATCGCCGTTTCTCCAGTAATTCTTTAAATTTCTTCCAACATATGCACGTATCGCCGTAAAGCTCGGGGATTCTAGTTAATCATTGTACATAAAACTTATGGTACAGTTGAGTCGGGGTTCGAAGTAGCAAGCGTCTCGAACCGCTCGGCAACCACAGCTCATTTTGTAGTTAGTAAAAGGCGTTCCTTATTTTATGTATATTCGTGGTATAAA
Source organism: Drepana arcuata (assembly GCA_016069955.1). Classification (NCBI taxonomy): domain Eukaryota; kingdom Metazoa; phylum Arthropoda; class Insecta; order Lepidoptera; family Drepanidae; genus Drepana; species Drepana arcuata. The sequence goes on along the minus strand of JACCPG010010100.1, from coordinate 22,817 downwards.
GATAGAAAACAACACGGCAATGATACCTCAGAATTGAAGGCGATACAAGCTCGTATCTTACGGAAACTTATTTTTTTTTATACCACACGGGCGGCACACAGGCCTACGGTCCGTCTGATGGTAAGCGGCTACCGCCGCCTATAGACGCTTGCAACACCAGGAGCATTGCTCACGCGCTGACGACTACAACGTAGAACTAGAGCCTAGATCAGAAAACAGTAAAAAGAACAGTCGTGGTTCCAACAGCTAAGAGAAACTCTTACCATCAAATCAGGGCAGCAAAGGCGTGAAGCCTTAACGAAACTAGTGACTTTATGTACTCCTGCTCATCACACCTTAAACTTTGACTTCCCGCAGGATTTAGAACCATAAACAAAGCAGACCGACCCCTGATTGTGGCACAGCTTCGTCGGATCCTTGAGCACGCGCCGGCTCGCTTATAATTATTGCAGCGAATCGCCCGCTGCGACACTGTCAAGGGGCGACTCATTTATTATTGTTTTACGAGGGAAATGTTAAATGGAAAATAATGAAAAAATAGTAGAATAAGGAATTAAAAGTACATTCCCACGCACTAGGCGGATTAACAGAAGCCTCATTTCGCGGACGCCCAATTTGCGACGTTTTTTTTGACATACAATTGTTCCTAAAGGCGACCGTTTACGATGATAAACCGGATGATTGCCACCTTACTTGGTACCTTACACCGTACTACCTACACACCTCTGCATACCCCTTAGAGAATCATTGTGGGAAGTCCTGAAGATATATGTTATATTATATTAAAATTTGATTTATCGTTTCGGTACCTCAAACAGAAAACCCGATACTTAATGTCGATTAAACATATGCTTTTTAAAATTGGAACACCAAAACCAAGTAGAACATAAAAAACAAAACTAATAACATCGCATTAGACAACCGTAGACTTTTGAAAATCGATCGATTAAAGCGGAGGTACTTAGTCTCCCCCGTCTTTTAAATTACTATACGTATACAAACGTCAATCGCAAATTCAAATAAGCGTATTCAATTAAAAATACCTCGTAGTTTTGGGGGCGGGCTCGTAATTGGGCCACGTGACCGGCCCCGCTGATAAGCTAAAGGCATTCTACCAGTGTACCATTCGAATTTGAATTTAAGTATCATACAAATAAGAACTATAGGGAACGTAAGGAAAATTGCATTAGATTTGATCGCAATACTAAATAGAAATTAATTGGAAAGTTGCGTCAAGTGACGTCTGTGAATTGTGTTCGGCGCTAAAGTCAACAATTATTGGAATTAAACATTTTTTTTTTAACTCAAATACTATAAAAGAAATTAGTTAAAACACCGAACTCTGTCAATATTCTCGCTATAAAAAGTACCCAACATCTTGACAGATTGAGAAGCTATCTTTATCGGATTAAAAGATAAAAAGCATTAAAATACGCATTAGCACACCTTCGCAGCCACCTGGGCCAAAAAACGTCAGAAAAAACGTTACAATAAAGCAAAAAATGTAAAATGCTGCGTACATTGTATCCGTAATCCCCTCCGGCCGGATAATAGGAAGCACTTGAGCCGATCGACCCGTTATTTAAAAAAACCTCGCCCTATTGTGCTGGCAGCCCTCGATAATTATTATTTTCGTAGTTGGCGACACTGCGGCGAACAATGGCGCGCTTCCTGTTTGCCTTCGCGCGCTATTACACGTCAATGCCCGCGGGACGATAGGCCAATTTGAATTTAGAATTTGCCATAATGGACTCCATTCAACGGAGTAATTTTGTTTTCTTTAAACCTTTTCTCTGCGATAATGTTAGTTTAACGATACATTCAAATATTGTACAACGTAAATATAGGAAAAAATACGTAATTGTAGGATACTAATTGAGGTCCACTATTAGAATGGCAAACACACTACTGACACAAACTCTTTGAATAATGCCGATATATACACAAATAAAAAATAAGTTGAAATGTCTATGACAAACGTCAAAATAGCAGATTTTTACTGAACGCATAAAAATCTATGCGGTACAACATATTTTTAATTGTGCGGCTTGACCGTTTTCAACTTTCACTTGACAGTTGATGTCACAAGTACCTTTTATGTTAAAATATTTTTGTGTTCAGCGCAAATAAATTGAACCCATTATATTGAGTCAACTCGGGTGGCTTTGACCGTAGTGCTCGTTGTGTACCCACTGTACTTAAGTTCTGACAAAAATCATTGCTACAGTCTCTGACAACGTTGGTATCGACTGACCATTCTAACCCCTCGGCCAAAACGGCATTTCGCATGGCTATTTTATATGACCATAACAGTATGGTAACATAGTACTAGCGCTCTACTCTCACTGCCTACCCCGTTAGAGACTCGACGTGATATGTTCCTATAACCTAGACCCTTGCTAGCACGCCGCGCCCGTAGTACTAAACTAGCTCCAAGCATTTAAATAAAATCCACTAAACAAGCAACGCTCTAAGCCGAGGTACTGCCCCCACAGGAGATGCCTTTAGCTGGAGGTTATTGTATCGACTTTCTTTCGACATTCATTCGATAGCAATAGACAAAACCAATTTGTTAGATTGAACGAGCTAACGTCGAAATACATATTCGATTTGATTATATTATTTGTGCCTCAGATCGCACGTTAATTGAGGCTACAGGCTGAAGCATCACGCATCACGCTAAGCTAAGCTAAGCATCGGTAAATGGATCAGTTATTGAATTATGTGGAGCACATATATATTCTTTTATACCTTGGGACAATTCCACATAAATTGCCTTAGCCCCAAAGCTTGTGTTATGGTAGCCCGACAACGATATATTTACCTATATAGATAGATAGATATATATAAATACATGGGAGTTTCAAGAATGAGGTAAAAATACTCGTGATCATCACGCCTTTGCCAACCTACAACACCTGCCCTATAGTCTGAAGCTGTAACCACTAGACTACACGGCCGTGAAGCACATAAAATACCTTTGACCTTAAGTATGACCGTATTACCTTATTTGCATATGAAAAAAACAGCTGTAAGTAGAAGCAATCTTTGTTTTTATATTTTTATAATAATAATAATATATAAAATAATATATCGTCACGCCTTCCCACAAGGGTCCCCGAAGGGGTAGGCAGAGGTGTATAGGTAATACCCACACACCCACTTTCGGCCAGAGGTATATTAGGTGCCAACGTGACAGATGGCGAGTCCATCGCCGTTACTCAAGCACGACTATACATACGCCTTTTGAATTTCTTCTCAGACGTATGCAGGTTTCCTCTCGATGTTTTCCTTCACCGTAAAGCTCGTGGTGTGACTAATTTTTACTCACTAATATTATAAATGTGAAAGTTTGTAAGTTAGGATGTTAGCTGATCTTTCACGGCTAAACGACTGAGCCGATTTGGCTGAAAGTTGAAATGGTAATGGTGTATAACCAGGATTAGGACAGACTACATTTGAATGCCGAAAAATTTAAAGTTCTAATAATATAAAGCAAGTTACTCTTTCACGGGATAGCGGCTGAGCCGATTTTAGCAGGGATATGTATAAGCTATTTTTTTTAACTCCATACGTCCGAAACCGTGAGCAAAAGCTAGTTATTCAGTTTGCGAAAAAAACCCAACATGCGCACATTTAGTTATCTTTGGAGCTATTTGTTGTATAGTAAACAACACCCTACAGATCCTAGAAACCAACTGAGACACGCCAAAGTATTTTTAAAACGTGAGCTAGACCAATTATTGAATCTTCAAACTATGTCAAAATATACCCAAACAGCGGTCCCTGCGCGAGCGGAGCCCCGCCACGTGCCCAGTGACGTACGTCATCGCGGCCATTGTGGCGTGACGGCTATTAGTTTGAGCCGTGACAAGTTCGTGATGGAAACTTTAATCACACATTCGTTGACTAATTATTCGCTCCCTTGGGTAGTGGTATGATCATTTATATAGCCTATAGCCTTCCACAAGGAGTTCCCGAAGGGGTAGGCGGAGGTGAGTAGTATAGTAGTATAGAGGTAGTAGTAGTATATATATTACGGAGATATTAAGTTGCCAACGCGATAGATGGCGAGTCCATCGCCGTTACTCAAGCACAACTATTCATACGTCTTTGAATTGCTTCTCAGACGTATGCAGGTTCCCTCTCAATGTTTTCCTTCACCGTAAAGCTCGTGGAGTGTCTTATCACCGTACTCAAGTCAAAAAACAACTCATTGCTAATCGGGATTCGAACCGTGGCTTTAGTTTAGCTTGTAGCCTTCCTCAATAAACACACTGACTTATATTAAAATATATTAATATTTATACGTACATATCATCACGCCGAGCCCCTAACGGGGTAGGCAGAGAGTATAGAGCTCCAGTTCTCTCTAGACTTACATATATTTTTCGCTTCGTCCACATTCACCAGACTCTTCATACATGCTCGTCGGTTTCGAGTACTCGAATAATATTTATATTAATTTAATTAAGGCTCTAAGATTAGCGCGTCTCTGTGAATATAAGTATAAAAAGCTAGTCGCACTGTGTGCTTCCATGCCATGTAAGTATATAAAATTACCTTACGATCGTTTTAATAATATACAAGTTGTTGTATCGCAGCGCCATCTAGCGAGTTCTCGTTTAGGATAATTTAAGATAGATAGAGAAGAAAGATTTAAGATATGTCAGCGAGCTTTTGCAACCCACCAACTAATTTGTTTGTTGAACGAATAGTTTTGGCGGCGTGTTTTAATAATGGCTAAATGCTCATAGTTTCTCTTCAAATTCGAGAACCTTATTTTTTAGAATTCGGTTAAAACGGAGGTAGAATAATAAAAAAGCAAGCACTCACTATGCTGCGGGTGGTCCTGGTGGTGAGGCGGCGGGACCGAGGAGAAGGACCGGTCCCGCGGCATGTGGTGGCCCAGCATCCGGTGCCCGGCCGACTCCAGACTCGCTATCGTGTGCGACCGGACCATACCTGAATCAATATCTTCACTTCGGAAGCTGCCAAGTATTGGCAGAGGTGAGTTATAGTACCCACACACCCACTTTTCACCGAGATATATTTTAGGTGCCATCGTGACGGCGAGTCCACCATATCTCGATCACAACTAAACATTATCATCATATCATCACGCCGAGCACCTAACGGGGTAGGCAGCGAGTAAAGAGCACCAGTTCTCTCTAGGCTTCCATACCTCTTTCGCTCCGCCCACATTCATCAGTCTCTTCATATACGCTCGTCGGTTTCGAGTACTCTTGACAATCCCGTCGTTGAGCGTCCGATCGATCTGATCTATGTAATTGGAACGTGTTCTTCCTCTGCCTCTTCTGCTCCTTGGTACACCGTAGAGCTGGTAGTGTGACTAATCACTGAACGTAAGCGACTGCTGATTATGTGTTGGTGTCCCTGCACGTACTGACCAATCTGCGGGCGCCAGTTCCTGCGCTCCTCATGCGCCAGCTGCCCCGGCTGCAGCACGCGCGGCGGCTGCTCGGCCCCCGCCAGGCGCCGCGCGGGGAACACGAAGTCCTCCGGGTACTGCGGGTCCTGGAAGCCGCTGCACACCACGCGGTTGGCCAGCACCGCCGCCAGCCCCACCACCGGGGACGGCAGCTGCCTGTAATGGACCTGCCGTTAGAGACCCACGAACGAACGCCTCACTAGTAACACTTCGACTGCACACAATCCGTACTAAAAGTAGCCTAATTGTAGACTATTGTACAAGTAGCCACCCTTGGTATGGCAAGCGTCTTCCGTTCACTTGACTGCCCATCTATGATTATGTGATTGGCCTCGTAAAGATCCAAAGACAACACCGAGAAAAGGATTGGTGTAGTAGAGTGTAATGTAGCGGTGTGTAGGTAGTGTGTAGTGGCAGCAGCGATACCCATGATGATTTAAGAGTCCACCGGCGGCGGTTACTACTAACCGCATGTTACTGCGCCGCACATTATTTTCCACCTTTATGGGATAAAAACAATAAGTGTAGTGTAGTGTAGTGTAGTGTAGTGTAGTTTAGTGTAGTGTAGTGTAGTGTAGTGCAGTGTTGTATAATGTAGTGTCGTGTAGTGTAGTGCAGTGATATGTAGTATCGTGTAGTGTAGTGTAGTGTAGTGTAGTGTTATGTAGTGTAGTGTAGTGTTATGTAGTGTAGTGTTATGTAGTGTAGTGCAGTGCTATGCTCACCCGCCGACGCGCACGTGGTCCCCGCTGGGCAGCACGTCGCCGCGCACGCCGTCGGCGCGGTAGGGCAGGCGCGCGGGGGCGGCGCCCTCGTACAGCGCCAGCAGGAAGTCGTAGCTCTTGTTGCCCGGCCCCACGTACAGGCGGTCCACGCCGCGGGTGTTGCGCCGCCCTGCGCACGCGCACACACATATACACCTCGACGACGCCCTAACCTCTTATACATACATACATACATCGCGCCCTAACGGGGTAGGCTAGGCAGAGAGTAGAGAGAGAGGCGCCAGTTCTCTCTAGACTGACATACCGCTTTCGCTTAGTCTTGGCGTGACTATATGTATGAATGTATGTAAAGACAAAGAAAAGTTAAATATGATCAAAATGTATTTCACTCAAATTCGACTCTTATTAGCATGTGTATTAAAGTTCAATTTGGCACTCACTCTCGGCCTGCGTGAGCTCGCTGTAGTAGGGCTCCAGCGCCTTGAAGAGCCGCGCCTCATCCACGAAGGGCAGGAGGGCGACGCCCTGCCACGCGAACTTCTTCCCGTTCAAGTCTATTTTGAAGTCCGTAGGGTAGAAGTCTATTATTGGCGAGAACTGGGACACGGGAAAAAGACACATTTATTCTTAATTTATTAATTATTATAATTATTTTGTTGTGAAATGATATATAATGTGACAGTGTGTATATATAATGTGACAGTGTGTATATTTCATCCTCCAGGACTGCCTATTTTGCCTATCACATGTTTTCTTTGTTTTCTTTCATACTATTTGTTTTTGTCGACGTGTGTACTATAATTTTTTTTATTATAATTAGTTCCATAAACTGATATTACTACGTTTAGTTTTCCTACCACTAGCAATAACCCCGAAGTGGTAAGGTCGGGGTAGGTAGAGGTGTGTATGAAACATTCCGCTGGAGATATATTTATGTGGCAACATGTTCGGATTTTTTCCATAGCCTGGTAACTTGTTAGGAGAGGAATGGGAGTGCCAAATGGGCTGTGTGTGGTGGCGCCATCTGTCGAGGCGTGTGTGCAGTGTGTGCAGCGTGTGCAGGGTGTGCAGCGTGTGCAGTGTGTGCAGGGTGTGCAGTGTGTGCAGGGTGTGCAGCGTGTGCAGGGTGTGCAGGGTGTGCAGCGTGTGCAGGGTGTGCAGCGTGTGCAGCGTGTGCAGGGTGTGCAGCGTGTGCAGTGTGTGCAGCGTGTGCAGGGTGTGCAGGGTGTGCAGCGTGTGCAGGGTGTGCAGCGTGTGCAGGGTGTGCAGCGTGTGCAGTGTGTGCAGCGTGTGCAGGGTGTGCAGCGAGTGCAGTGCGAGCACTCACGGGGTCAGCCATGAGGCGCGCCCAGGGCTGCGGCACGTGTTGCGAGGAGGCCGCGGGGAACACGCCCATCAGCTGCTCCAGGGGCCGAAACTACGCCCACAGCGACACACATAGCGAATCATTTATTTCTAATATTCATATCTTCATTTATTTCTAGTAAATAAAAAAGTCCATATGTGTAATACTATGTATTACACATATGGACTTTTGTAGGACACATCCTACTTAACATATGACATAATGAATACCTGTAAATACCTGGGACAATTGCACACAAATTGACCTAGTCCCAAAGTAAGCAAAGCTTGTTTTATGGTAACAAGACAACGACATATTTACTTATACAGATATATATATACATACATAAATACATAGGACATCCAAGACTAAGGTACAAATACTCGTGTTCATCACACAAATATCTGCCCTCAGCGGGATTCGAACCCGCGACCTCGAGTTTCGCAGTCAGGAGCTGTAACCACTAGACCAGACGGTCGTCCAAGGAATTACAAAGCTTTTGACGATGTTCGTTCTTCTTTCACGCAATAACTTCGCAACAAATTTGGGTGTGATTTGGCACAGAGATAGATTGCCTGGATTAGCACATGGATATGTTTTATAACAGAAAAAAACAAAATACTAATATACCAAAAAAATAATAATACGCGGGTAAAATCACGGGGCACCGACACACATACATACTGCTGTTAAAACCATTAACGTTTCATTAAAATTTTATTAATTTAAAATTAACATAAAGAATAATAATCATATACATTGTTTTTCTCATCAGAAAAATCGAAACCTTGCAAGTTTATGTTTTTTAAGGATTATCAGAAAAATGTGTATATTTAGGAATATAATGTCAAATGTCGTTTAATTGTGAATAGTATGAGGTAGTATTTACTTTGAGAAGTGTATAATGGAATTTAACACGGACAAAACAACCCTAGACTCTCATAAACATTTTTGTAACGAGATCAGTACCATAGTGGCACTTACCGGCTCGGTGCCCTTCTCGAAGTCTGTGGAGAGGCCGGCGATGTTGAGGAAGTCCGAGGCGAAGGGCGCGTAGTGGTAGGGGAAGTACCACTTCCAGCTGGCGCAGCCCTGGTAGTAGTAGCGGAGCACCCAGCACAGCCCGCGTACGTACTGCAGCGCCACGCGGTACCTGCGCCAACGCTCGCCTTACAGTATATATGGCCTGCCTTACACCGAGGGGGGGGGGACGGGGGGGTAGACGGCCAATCAGCAATCATGATCTTTATCCTGGCTTCGAATTTCAGGTCGAATGACTGAACTGAGCGTTTAGAAAAAATATCATTGCTCAATCCGGATTCCGGACTTGCTGGCGATTACTCGACCACAGCAATAGTCATAAATTGAGTCACCAATGGGTTTTTGAGTACCTTAAATTCTGGGGTCACTCAAAGGGCACCATCTCTCAAGATCTCAAGATGCCAAGAGCGAATAGAGGCGGGTAATTATTATTATTTCGTGCGTGAATGACGTCAGCGTTACCTGAACTCCAAGTTGTTGGTGGACACTTCGAACTTGCTCTCGTAGTATCTGTCCTTGAACCCGTCCTCCCAGAGGCGCACCTCGTCGTGCTTGTCGTCGTCCTCGTCGTTGAGGCCGGCCTCTGCTGCGGACCTCTTGCGGCCGTGGTTCTCCTGTTCACCTTTCTACAAAGGATTTTAATCTTATTTCGTACAGAAGCAAATGAAAGGAGTTGCATCAGAGTAGCCGACAACCGACACCCACTTCTTGCACATATGTGTCTCGAGAATTTTTTGTATTTCATAACACATCTATGTGATCTGTGTGACATCTATGTGACTACAATGAATTTGTCTGTATGTCCTTTAAAGAATCGTTAGCGGCAGGATCGATTTTAATGAAATTTCCCGTGATTCTTCAGGTGGATTCGAGAACGGACACAATTCACAATTGGACCCGATAGGCGCCACTGGGTCCGTGGGCTTATATTTTTTTTACCCAAGCGAGGCTGGGCTTGACCACTAGTATATACCTATTTAAATGTGTGAAGAGAGGCTCGTGTTTCTCTTGTGGTTCTAGTAACTGCCTGCAACACAAAGATTCCAAGTTCGAATCCCAACTGTACCAATGTGTTTTTTCGAACTTAAGTACAGTGAATAGTCACACTACGTTACGTCGAAAGAAAACATCTAGAGGCGACCTGTATATGTTTGAGAAGACATTCAAACAAGTATGTACGTGTTTGAATGAAGGCGACGGACTCGCTGTGTAGGTCTACGCTGGCAGGTGTAAGCAGCCGTTTACCATCAGGCGGATGGCACCTGATGGCGCGGCAAACGTATGTGTATGGATAGTGTTATGAAGCTCACCGCCGCTTCAGCCTTCATCCCCGCCCGGCGGATGTCAGCGGCCTCCTGGCGCACGTTCTCCATCGACTTGGATCCTTGACCTATTGCCTGGAGAACATTCGATATTGCAACATCAATAATAAATAAATGGGACAATTCCTGAGCTGCTTGTACCATGGAAACAAGACAATATACATACTTATATAGATATATATATACATAAATAAAGATGTATGTATAGTCGTGATTGAGTAACGTAATCCCTATATATCGTTGGTTCTTTATGTTGTGCTATATTCTTTTGTCAATTTCATCGTATTTATAGATACATATGTTACATTGGCAACTCAACTATGGCAGCGGTGAAAAAGGCTGTACTGTGCACATCTGCCTACCCCTTCAGGGATCCTTGTGGGCAGGCATGAAGATTCATTATTTCATGTTCGGCACCTTTGTGGCATAAACGACGGTAACCGTTTACCATCAGGCGGGCCGCGTGCTCGTACTCACCGCGGGCGCGAACCTGGTGTTTGCTAGTAGGCCGAAGTTGACCCTCTGCTGCCTCTTGTTGCGGGCCTTGAAGTTGAGCTCGTTCTGGTGGCGCCGCTTGAAGATCTCGTCTTCGACTCGACCCAGCTCTGTCATTATCACCTGCACGCGCTCCAGCGCCACGTCGCCCGAGTTGGTGATCCAGCCCTGGACAGTGGCCGAAGATGTATGAACGTGCATGAAGCGTTAGAGATGTTAAGTGGACTGGCTCTCTATTTACGTGAGACGTCAGAATGATCCCCGTTCCTATTCATATTATTTATGAACGACAATGAAGCGAAAAAGAAGTAAATCTAATTCCATCGAATCTATTCGATTAAAAGCATTCAATAATTTAATCATACATGTCACCACATCCAGTCCCTTACGGGGTAGGCAAAGGGGGGGTGAGAAGAATGTATGAGTAGAACCATCCTCAGCTATATTGACGTGGTATATGATGGCAACTAACCTTAGTCTTCATGACGCAGCACTTGTACAGAAGCACCAGCCGGTCGACGGCGCCCTCCCTGATCTCCAAGCTTGGGAGGTGCGGCAGGAAGTCGTTGCCCACGAAGAAGCACATGAACACCCAGTCGTCGAGCGCCCTCTCGAAGTCGTACGGGAAGGGGAGGTTGGTCATCTGGAGCTCGCGCTCCAGGTACTCGCGGAGAACGCTGAGGCGCACGAAGATGAAGCTGTCCTGGCTGCCGAAGGCGGGGTCCGACCTGACCACGGCCGCGTCGGGGTTAGTGCCCGTGCACTCCTTCATCTCGTGACCTTCATACAAGCAATGCGTAAGATGAGATATTCGTGATTACTAGGAGATAACTGACACTCTTTGCCTATACCAAGAAGGACTTGGCATGGTGTTCGCATAAATTAAGTCCCAAACACGACTGAAGAGTTGTTATGGAGTACAGAAGAACGTATTTAAAATTGTAGTTATCAGACTGGAGCAGTATGGCCTCCTATATACATACCTATACATATATAATGCAGACAAATTAACTGCTCCTTTAGTGAGTAAGGTTTCCAGAAGTCCACAAGGAATGGCTGTGCTAAGGAGACCATTCCCTCCATACTCCTGTTCCCTAGCCTACACAACGTTACGCTACGCGCGAATGATACCTCTCGGAGCAAGCAGCTAAGCATTCATTTCACATTAGATAAAGTAATTCCATTCGAAATTTCATCAAAATTAATACCAGTCATACACAAACTCGCATACACGCAAGTACTTCACGAGGCTGAAAGAGTAGAGAGAGCCAGTTCTCCCTAGACCTACATAGGTCATTTGCTTCACTTCGTCCACATTCATTAGTCCCTTCATACATGCTCTCCGGTTCCGTTCTTCGTTCTTGACATCCCTATCCTTGAGTACAAACATTAACACAAGTTAAGTGCGGTGCTTTGGAGGAAAACATCGAGAGGAAACCTGCATACGTCTGAGAAGAAATTCAAAGGTGTATGTATAGTCGTGCTTGAGTAACGGCGATGGACTCGCCATCTGTCAAGTTGGCACCTAATATACCTGCGGCGGAAAGTGGGTGTGTTGGTACCTATACACCTCTGCCTACCCCTTCGGGGTACCTTGTGGGAAGGCGTGAGGATATAAAGTGCGGTGCAATGCTAGCGGCAACTAACCGAGCTGTCCGCAGACATCGCAGGGGCGGGGCTTGTTAGGCTTGAACTCCTCGCGGATGATGGTGAAGTTGGGCTCGTGGGTGGCCAGCCCCAGCATGATGAGGTCTGCGTCGGCCCCGCACAGCACGTGCTGCGTGTTGGGCTCGTGGTCCGGCTGGGCTGGGGGGCAATGGGGATGTTCTTTTAATCAAATTCAAGGCTTCACAAAGAGCATAATATTCTTGTAATGTTTGTTCCTCTTCCATGCACAAATTACTGAACAGAATTGGATGAAATTTGGCAGACATTCGAGTTAATTAACATAGACGATTGGTTACACCTGAATAGAATTTGATTAAATTTTATTCTGGAATCAAAATTGTCTTACATGGTAATCGTCTATGTTTATATACATAATATATACTAGCCCATCGATCGGACTCTCAAGGACGGGAACGTTTAAGAGTACTCGAAACCGACGAGCATGTATGAAGAGACTGATGAATGTGGACGAAGCGAAAGAGGTATGTAAGTCTAGAGAGAAATGGCGCTCTATACTCTCAACTCTATACTCTCAACTTGTTCCGCGTGGAATTTAATTAAAAAGTTATTGTCAAAATCCTTACAATGAAAGTAGCCTAAGTAACTCCTTATTACATCAGCTATCTGCCAGTGAAAGTCCCGTCAAAATCGGTCCAGCCGTTTCGGAGATTAGTCGGAACAAACAGACAGACAATTTTTTTTTTAAATGTGATTTTCTATATATACCATGTATACATCCATATGCGGTTATGCGGTTATTTTAATATTGCAAACAGACACTTCAATTTTATATATATGTATAGATGTGAGTGTGTATGTACAAGTACCTCTCTGCCTGCGAATATAGTCCATGATCTTGTGCTCCCCTTCTCCCGGGACATTGGCATCTGACAATATAACCTTGATACCTTTCCATCCCGGGTCATTGTTTAGTCTGCAACAACAAGCAATCCGAAGTAATTTACAGATACCAGCAATTTTTACCTCATGCCTACCCACAGGGGTCCTAAGGAGTAGGCACACAACTTACAACACTTTGTGGCAAGTCTGCATTAAGTGTTGAACTTTATTTAAATTGTGTTAGAAACAAATAAATTCTTTTTATAATAATAATAATAATAATATTTTTTCCTCAACTTATACAAGTTTTTGTTGCTATGTATTGCTTCACCATAATGCCCATAGTACCATACTTAAGTTAGAAAACCTTATTAGTACAAACTGCCAGGGCTCAAACCAACTATCTTCATTTAGAAGTGACTAATCAAACAACTCATCCAGCACAGCTTGCTTAAAGTAAAACTCACCGTTCATGTATATAATAATGGAGACACTTGCTAAGACGGTCCATGAAGGGAGTCCCCGGCGTGATACAGTTAGAGTCAAAGTGAGCCTCCTTCGGCCTCTCCGGGGGCAAGTATGCACCTTTGGACTGAAGCTCAGAGCGAATTCGGGCAACTTCCTCAATCTTCTCCTGAGTTTCTTTAGAGGCACGGAAACGACGCGAACGTTGTTGGTTCATTTTAGCTCTAGGGGCCTGGACAGAATCAATTAAATGATTAGGTTTGTGTTCCTACAAAATAAATAAGGTTTCCAATAATTATGTCCTCGGGCCGGGTGGGTGATTGTTATATTGTGTGGGCAGCAGAGGGCTTCATCCTATTATGCCAATACATTATAACACTCCTAATACAGAGTGGCAATACATAAGTGATACTTGGGTATTGTGAGCGTAAAAAGGCTACTGTAACTGCTTCCCACCAGGTGAGCCATATGCTTGTTTAAGCACTCTTCTTGTATAAAAAATGAAATAAATTAGTTATTTTAAATATAAAAACATGTCACATAATTATGAGTTGCAGCAAGATTATAAAACTTATGTAAGTTTATATAGATATACATATGTATATTTGAACTAAAAATTAATCTGTACAGTTGCTAATTTTTCACAGGCCTCATAACATAAAGTGAACTTAAACTAACTTTTTAATTTAAGCTGCAGGAGATATCTAGTATAGCATATATTTAGAAGTATAATAGCTTTTTCAAACCATCTAATTCGATTCATTTGCTGCTTTTTGCCATGATTGAGTAACAAACATCCACACCAGCTTTCACTATTATAATATTGGATGAAGTTAAGTCTCCTTTAAGATTTTTTTTTGGGTCACTATAGATTTATGTTTTTAGTTTTGTACATACATCTATATCCTGCCAAGTCCCCAGAAATACCAGGTAGGTATTGGACCAGACTATAGACTTCTTTCTTTTCATCCACATTTGTAAACATATAAGATCTCTTCTCAATACTCACAACACCATCAATAGCCATGTACAGAAGTTTCCTGGGTCTGACAATGCGGAAGAGGCGGTCGATGCATTCAAAGATGGCGACCATCATCTCATCTTCATCCTTGGGTGGAGGCTTGTCCTCTGGATGTGTGCAGGGGTGGATAATGCCATTCATATCCAGGTATAGATTGTCAAACTCCACCCCATTTGGGTTTGGTAGGGAGGAATCAACATACACCAGCTGACCATCGACATCTGTAGGCTGAGGATGAAAACATTTTATTGTCTATGATTATATATATATTTTCCTGATAGCATGTTATGATGTTGACTTCTGTCATAAACAATGAGTTTACATTGTATAGTACAAAGAAAATATTAATTTAGATTCTAAACTTAGGACTGAATTCATATTCGATCAAAGTTGGATATTATTACAATCACCTAGTTTACCCTTTCGGAACATATAGTCGTAAAGCGTAAAGATACAATCATTTTAATTCCCATCGTAATATTTGTATATCACTATAATTTTTACTCAAGTTCATGAAGTACTTGTGTAAAAATTATGAATGCTCTTTTCTATTATCAGTATTTCTTTAGGCCCTGTGATAATTTTTGTCATGTCTTTCATATTCTTCCTTTTAATGGTACAAGAGGAATTTTTTTTTAAATGTATTAGATTTTTAGGTTAAAAATATTTACCCTCTGTTCAACACATTCTACAATGACGCTCGGGTATTTGCGGCTTAGCCAGCGAAAGAATGCCGGCACTCCCATCGTAATTTAATTATTAAGATTAGATTTTTCACTTGTATTTTACACAAAATAATTGACTTTTCGGTCACGTATTCAACACAAACAAAAATTTGTTATGTCCATTGCATTTCCATGCATTGGCCCACAGACGGTAACATCTCATATATACACTAGGTAGGTAATGAGAAAGACAGATAATCAATTGTCATAATAAAGCACAGAATACATTTTTGCATGATTGGATAAAATGGATGAAATGTGGGGATGATTCAGATTAGGATAAATATAGGAGAATATGTATAGGATAGAAGTTTTTAGCCTAATTAATTATATTATCTGTAATATATAATATAAACAAAATGTTAATGTTTTGTAAACATTGTGTGTGGTTGGTGTGGTGTGGTTGGTTTGGATAAAATCTTCACGCCTTCCTATAAGGATCGGGGATCCTTAGATGAAATGAGGTAGTTAGACATCGAAATTTGGAGTAGAAATGTGTAGAAATGTGGAGTACATACATATTCAATACATCTAAAACATGTACTATGTTATGGTTGGAATGCTTAATGTTAATGTATCTATTCGATACACGAATTCGTGATTATTTACAGTCGTCCGTAGTTTTCCAATATATGTTTTTTTTGTATTGTCCCTCGTAGCGTGAGCTCCGGGAACTTTTGCTACTTAACCGGTCAATGGCGAGACCTAGGCCTCCAGCTAGGCACTTTAGTACTAAGCAACACAGCTAAGGGCACCCACTGTGGGGTACGAACCTCGGCTTAGGGCGTTGCTGGATCGCGAGCAAGGGAGCTGGGCTGGACTGTTAATTTTATTTTAATATTTTTTGGGGTCCAATATATGAAATTACAACAATGAGCTTATACTGATGAACGATACGTCAGAAAGCAGAAATTTTACAGATAGACTAGAAGATCTGTCGTTTGTGCAGGATACTATTTGATCCGTTATGTTAGAAATAATCAAAAGTGTCAAACAATAACGTAATGATACTAAATAAAGTATCAACGTTTCTCAAAACATAGACCAATACCATCGTCTCAACCGATGCTATGGGCATAAACATTGGTATAAACTCGCCTTTTCAGATTCTATAACAGCTGTCACTATCACAATCACATTTAATTTACAACACTACTATATGTCATCAAAGACTACTATTTAATACTTGAAATATGTCATTTAGCAAAATAGACTGAAATATGATGTAAATAGGTTAGAAATTGTTCAAAATGAAGACGTTTTGTTTCATTAATTACTACAGAAAATTGTATAAAAATGCACAATTACGTAAGTATTGTGCGGTACGCGAAGGCAGTTTAACAAGCGACATTGAATATATCCGAAACATTGGAATTTTGGCGCACATAGATGCAGGTTAGAATCTTGTTTTTGTTATTTAATTATAGCATTAATTTGTATTATTACTTTCCTATTTACGCTCTTCGACAGTGCTTGTGCACACAATGTACAATTTTCTTTTATTTATAATTTTTCATTGAATATAAATGTGTTTTGTTTTTTATTAATCTGATATAAAATAAATCAGAGAAGCATGGGATTCACATTTATATTTGTTTATCTTACAGGGAAAACGACAACCACAGAACGAATGCTCTTTTATTCGGGCACCATTAGATCGATGGGAGAGGTGCACCATGGCAACACTGTCACTGACTACATGGACCAGGAGAGGCAGCGGGGAATTACTATTACATGTAAGGACTTTAAAATGATAATGCTATTAATTACTTACTCCAAACTGGCCAGCTTGTATGAAGAGACTGAATAATAATATAGATAAAGCAAAAAAGGTTTGTAAATAAAGAAAATTTGCTTTCTATCCTCTCTACCTACCAGGTAAAGAGCTCTGAGTGTATTTTAAAAGTTGCATGCATGCACGCATGCACGCACGCACGCATGCACGCATGTGAAATAATTGGTACATACTAAAAACAAAACTTACTTTCACTCACACAGAAGAATTTTATACAAAGTCCCTAACGGGTTAGGCAGAGAGTATAGAGTGCCAGTTCTCTATAGACTTACATACCCCTTTCGCTTCATCCACATTCATCAATCTCTTCATACATGCTCGTCGGTTTCGAGTACTCTTAACGTTCCCGTCCTTGAGAGTCCAATCGATTTGATCCAGGTAGTTGAAACGTGGCCTTCCTCTGCCTCTTCTTGCACACACTTTTGTCTCGTATATCTGTTTTGTCAATCTTTCTTCACTCATCCTTTCTATGTGTCCAAACCAACGTAACATGCATTTCTTCATCTTTACAATCACGCCCTCATTCACGCCAGTTGATTTGCGAATCTCTTCATTGCGGATTCGATCTAATATTGTTATCCCGCAAATTTTTCAAAGAGATCGCATCTCAACTGCATACAAGCTATTTTCATACATCCTCTGACATACCCAGGATTCGCTGCCAATATCGCGTTGTGGACAGCAACTCGAGCATTCTTGCTCAGACTTTTACTGCCCATCAACGCCGGCATGGCTCCATTCACCTTATTTCTGGCAGTTATCCTTCTTTCAATATCTTTTTTATACATAAAGATATATATGTAAGTATATTGTTCCATGAATTCTGTAGTAAAAGCATTGGTGTTGAATTGTCCCTAATATTCATCATGGTGCTGGGCAGTGGCCGGGTCACATGAAACTAAATCTCTAAATGCACTCATTTCATACTAGATTTTTGGGTAAGTAAAGTCCCTACCTGACATATATTATTTAAGTATATTTTTTTACAGCCGCTGCAGTATCCTTTCCCTGGAAGGGCAGCCAGATTAACCTGATCGACACACCAGGCCACATAGACTTTACAATGGAGGTGGAACAGAGCTTGGCCGTGCTTGACGGGGCTGTAATTGTGCTGGATGGATCTGCTGGTACATCATATCTCATCATCTTGGGACACATGCATTATGTCATTGGTCAGAGGTGTCTGTGGTCGCCCTAGGTGTCGGACTTTATGTATTTCTTAACATTTAACCTCTTCGAATTGATGGGGTGTTCATCCCCATACCATGGAACTAATATGTTCTCCTACTATGTGGTTACAAAGGTATTTCTTTCCACAACCGTTCAGGACGTGGTATGAACTCCCCATTGAGATTTTCTCTTGAGAGTACAGCATCTCTTAAGGAAAAGTGTGAAAGGAATTCTGCAAGGTAGGCAGCACCCTGTTTTTTTTCTTTTTTTATACAACAAGAGTGGCAAACAAGCATACGGCCCACCTGATAGAAAACGGCTATGGACTTCTATAAGGTGCCCCAGTCGGGCAGCTCCAAATTCGAACGGAAAACCCGTTACGCCCTACTCTCTTAATCCTAGATCGATATTCTGATATACTAGGGAGTGTTGCAAGAGTCCATAGACGGCCCTAAAAACACCTGAAAAGACCTAAATACCAGGCCTAGATTTGTTATTTATGGGGAACAAACAATTGAAGTGATAATTTAATGCATGACCCAGGAGTGGAAGCCCAAACGCTGACGGTGTGGCGCCAGGCTGCCGGCTACCGGGTGCCGCGCCTGCTCTACCTGAACAAGATGGATCGCGACGACGCTGACCACGCAGCTTGCGTGCGCTCCATACAGGACAAGCTGCAGGCCGAAGCTCTGTTACTCCATCGACCCATCCGCCACAATGGGAAGCTTATAGGTAGCTATCTTATCAAGCTAGGTAGCTCTCCCAAAAAGACTTCAAGTGTCTGAAGGAAGAGGCTGAGGAAGACCACATTCCTATTACCATTTGATGTAGGTAAATTAAACATTAAACACCATCAAACAACCAACGAAGGTAACGACAAAAGTACTCGAAACTGCCGAACATGTAGAAAGGGACTGATGAATGTGGAAGCAGAAGAGATTTATAGGTCTAGAGAGAACTAAGGCTCTTGTGAGGGACGGCGTGTATGTATTATGTATGTACGTATTATACTACTCATCAAATTTAATGGCATTGTATTGTTTTTGTTCAAATTTTCTACATATACAAATTTTCGAATTAAGCATCGGCCCGCCTTATGGGAAGCGGTTATCGTAGCCTGGCCTAGAGATATCACTTAAAATCCATCACATTCATTAATTAGTTTGATTAATGAGATGTCAATGGCATGTACAAACTTGCATTCCTAATTGAACATAACTGGTTTCTTCTTTATTACAACATTATAATGTACCATGTTGGGCGCCACAAATAAGTGCAAATCTAAAACTTACCGTGTGCCGCTTAGCAAAAGGTACATGTTCGCATACGGTGTTTTCAGGGTTAATAGACCTAGTAACTCTAGAAGAAGTAATATGGACGCAGGGTCGAGGCCAGAACTTAGTCAGACGAAAACTGAATGAAAAAGACGGCCATACTTGGGAGTGTTCACAAGCGGAGCATCAGAATCTGGTCGACACCCTATCTTCTGTGGACGACCAGTTAGCCGACGCAATAATACAACAAGAATCACTGGACGTCAACCCTATGGATATCGAGAGTGCAATCCGAAGGTGCACTATTAACATGAAAGCGTTCCCTGTTCTATGTGGAAGTTCATACAAGAACATCGGAGTGCAAACCCTGATGGACGGAGTGGTGTCGTATTTACCTTCCCCTTTAGACCACAACGAACTGTACAAGTGTTTTGGCGAAGAACTGTCGGCGCGCGCGTTCAAGGTGCAGCACGACGACCAAAGAGGTGTGCTCACGTTTCTAAGGCTATACACCGGAGAGATAAGCAAAGCTCAGAGGTTATACAACCTGCGTCAGGAGAAGAGTGAGCAGGTTAGTCTTTAATTTCTTCTGGACAATCCTAGGCTCTAAATATAGCCAATAATCTCTGTTTGAAATATTAAATTCCATTCGGTATTTTTTGCGTGAGATGAAATAAACGTCGTCACTAACTTTCGCATTTCTAATATTAATTACCCGCGTAGTTCGCGTTCCCGTGACAATACAGGGATGTAATATAGCTTATGATACTCTGATAATGTAGCTTTTTACTGATGAAAGAATTCTTGGCGTTTCTTAGTTAAATCGTAACGACGAACACTCGGTTAACGCTCTTCCCCCATACCTAAGTACTAATGCTGTAACATGATAATATTGTTATTATGTACCAAATGATTTGAAAAGAGTAACCATGGAGTTTCTTGCCGGTTCTTCTCGATGGAAACGACCAACCCGAATCGTGCACTTAACTTGACGTTGTGAAATAAAGTATTTAGATTTTTTCCTCTTTATGACGCTAGTTTAGATATAAAACATATATTTTTGCCTTTGCTCTGCCTTTGCCTTGCTTCAGCCTGTAATAAATGTCATATATGACAGGCTGGGGCTCTGTACGTGGCGTTGGCGGACGAGTACAAGCCAGTGGAGTCTGTCACGGCGGGGAACATAGCCGTCGTCAGCTCGCTCAAGGTAACTTCCACTGAAGTCAACCCCAAACCTTCTCCCTGTAAAGCTCGTGTTGTGACTAAACACTTATTGTTTCGAAAAACCCATTGGTACAGTCTGGATTTGAGCTTGAAATCGTTGTGTTCAATCATGTTCCGATCAATGACTGCTCGAACTTGGCCACGTAGGCTCTATAACAAATAAATGTTGACATACATAAATTGTACAACTATATTGCCCACATACATACATAAAAAATTCCTCATACATTGAAAAAACCAGTACATGTTTTATTCGTCAATATATTTAATACGTAAATGCTTGTAGCTAAAGATAGCAACACTGATAAATATATTGTGTTGACAAGCAAATGTAGCGTCCAATCCATAAGCAGTGGTGTCCAGGCCACCATGACGGGGGACCTGGTGACGTCCTCGCAAGCCGCGGCCGCCAGGGCCCGCGCCGCGCTGGGGGCCGAGCTGGGGGCCGAGCTGGGGGCCGCCGTGGGGGCCGAGCGCCTGCAGCAGCTGGCGCCGCCCAGCGCCCTGGCGCGCCTGCAGGCCCTGGACCAGCCCAGCGGGGAGGAAATGGCACAGGTGCTTCTCGGCATCGGTGAGTCTACATATCTCGTTGTTTCTTCGGATCTAGCAGCCCAGCTTTGCTTGGATAGACTACGAGCGACATCCACGGGGTCAAATCCTACTACTGCAATAATATTATAAAAGATAATTGTTTTGTTCCTGAGCATTGGATGAAATTTGGATATTATTTCAGGAAAAGAATTAACCGATGAACTCCAGTCTTACGCGGGAGAAACCGCTAGCATCATTTAGTCTTGTGTTAGAAAACCTTGAATTATTATTCATATTTGACAAGCGCATCAAAATCCGTTCAATAGTTTGAGTTATCGCATCGAGCTAGGTCGTGCGTGGCGGGGGTTTGTCTTCCTAATTTATTCATAGAACATGAGCATAACCGGGTTGGTTTGCAAAAGCTTTTAGTATTCAGAAAAACTATTAATTTTACGTGGTCCCAGAATGGAACCTGTAGTGACTCCACGGCATTCGAGCCGATAAATATAAATAGCATTACATACATCAATGTTTTGTGAATCAATTAACCTCACACACTTATTCAAACGACCCGTCGTCCCATTTTAATACTGATCCTGACCTAAAAGGTATCTTTAAGAAAACATTAAACGATCAAACGCTTGTATTGTGACGTCACATTGAGTTGCATGTGGTTGCCAGGCACGCCGGTGCCGGAGCCTGTGTTCCTGTGCAGCATCGAGCCCCCCAGCGCGGGCGCCACCAGCGCGCTGGAGGTGGCCCTGGCGCAGCTGCAGCGAGAGGACCCCAGCCTCAGGGTCTCGCTGGACGAAGACAGCGGCCAGATGGTGCTGGCTGGTGAGTGTTGCCACACTTACCTAGACTTAGACCCATCAATTATACGAGTTAACATTCACGACGACGCGCCCCACTATTCCTTCCTCGTAGTTTATAGTGTAAGTGTGCAACCTTCCACTAATGTTTGAGTATTGTCGGTACACAATCCCCGCTACCCGCCACCGCTTCGACTAGAAATTGGTGGGGCGCGTCTTCGTGGATGGCACTATCTATACACCTCGCTCCACTGCACAATACTTCTTGGTGTTACAAGCGGCCATAGGCAGTGGTGACCGCTTACCATCAAACGGACAAGTGGTTTAAAAATAAAGCTTAGGTGGATTCTATACCGTTGCTCTCGCAGGCTATTACGATATATTTCCCTGTTACAGGTATGGGAGAACTTCACCTGGACATTATAAAGGAGCGTATAGTGCGCGAGTACAAGATAGACGTGGAGCTGGGCCCGCTGCAGATAGCGTACAGGGAGGCGCTCGTGGGCGGCGCGCGGCGCACGCTCAGCGTGGACAGGAGCATGGGCGGCGCCAAGCAGGCCGTCAAGGTCACGCTCTCCGCCAGGACTGTACGGGGAATACCCCACGATAAAGTGCTCAGGTCAGATGCTTATAGGGTTTCTCATACTAGATGCCCGGAATTCGAAAAAGTAGCTTATGTATTGTCCTGCTAGAATCGGTTCAGCCGCTATGCCGTGAAAGAGAATCATACTTTATATTATTAGAAATTTTAATTTTCGGAATAAAAAAAATTATTTGTCCATTTCTAAGGTATAAGCTATCACCATTTAAACTTTCAGCCAAATCGGATCAGCCGTTTGGCCGTGAAAGAACCGCAAACATCCAAACTTACGAACTTACAATGTTAGTAAGATAAGATTAACTTAAAAAATT
>JACCPG010010096.1:0-52918 GCA_016069955.1 Drepana arcuata | reverse complement strand
TTTTTTTTTTACTATAAAGCTAAAAAGTCTTTTATCCGAAAGTAGGAAAATGTACTTGATTTATGAAAAATAAATTCCTCATTTAAAAGGTTTCAAATTAATTAGCGAACAGGGTTTATATGGGATTTTAATTCTCTTTATTCTGATACTCTAAAGTTCTAAAGAACAAAGAGAACAGGTATACTTTAGCGTAGGGAATATTTGTTTTACCTGTTATCTTGAGAATCTCATAGGATTTGCTAAATAGCAAATCCTATGAGATTCTCAAGATAACAGGTTCAAATGAACACGAAACTAAGCCCAATTTTTATAATAATAATATCCTCCCGCATTCCCACAAGGGTCCCCGAAGGGGTAGGTAGAGATGTATAGTTATTACCAATGCCAGATTGTATATTGTAGATGCCAACGTGACAGATGGCGAGTCTATCGCCGATACTCAAGCACAACTATACATACGCCTTTGAATTGCTAATGCAAAGTGGTGTGACTAATTAACTAAAAACTCATTGGTACAGTCGGGATTCGAAACCACTCGGCCACCACGGCTTTGTTAATAAAGGCAATTAATTCTGTATTTATCGGCTCATATCTGTGTATTAAGCATCGAGAACAAACGTGGCTTGAGTGTAAATCGCCATGTAAAGACTCTAGACTGTATATCATGTGAATCTGTTTAAGTTTTCTATTAACTTTGTTGTTCCAGTTATTACTGGTTTTGAAGTTAGGTATTTTTGGTTTTTACTGCACCAATGAGCTTGTACTGTACTTAAGTACAATGATTAGTCACACCACGAGTTTTACGGTGAAGGAAAACATTGATAGGAAACCAGAATACTTTCAAAGGCGTATGCGTAAGCGTGCTTGAATAACGGCGATGTATACGCCATCTGACGCGTTAGCACCTAAAATATACCTCTGGCGGAAAGTGGGTGTGTGGATAGTACCTACACACCTCTGCCTACCGCTTCGGGGACCCTCTTGGAAAGAGGTGAAGATATATATTAACAAATGCTAAATTGAGCTCGCACACTTACCGAAAAACAACATGAGTAAAGTTTGTTTGAAACGAGGTGTTTGGATAATGGATATATATATAATTAATTAAGCTACTAAAATCTCTCACTCAAGCTACTAAATCTCTCATTGCAGTTTGGAAATCAGCCCGGGTATTGATCGCGGGTGAAATTTCTCTAGCTTTGTATACAAATTGCACACGATTTTGTACCATATTTCAGTGCCTGATTAAGTCAGAAATTCTATCAAAAATCCTCACCATCTTTCACATTAGCACCTAAATAAATCTGCAACGAAAAGAGGTTGTAGGACCTCTGCCTCCGCTTCCGGAAACCCATACGCGATACATAAGCATAGTAATAATCTTATATAGCTTATAAAAGTCGGACTACCTAATGAAACATTACAAATATTACATTAAGTACGTATCCTCGGAAACTCGTGGTTGTTTTTTTTTAAATCTCCACCTGTACCTGATAAGTCAGATTATTTCTTCTATCAGTCGGTGCGTCAATTTAAACGCTTACTTCCTTATACCATACAATCAATATTTAAATCTCAACAATGGTATAGAAAAAACTTGATTCAATGTTTTCTCAAATCGTGTGAAACAGTGTTAATTTGTTTCATATAATAGTTTGAACATACGTACGAATATCACAAATGGATATACTGAATGCGTTTTAAGAGGAAATGAAATTATTTGTACTCTTTAATTTGATACCAGAGATAATAAATGGTTCTGGAACGTAGCGAACGTTCCACCTAAGTGGAACACCCATTTTGTTTTCAATAGCCGCGCGCTGCTACTGCACCAGCTATCAATTTGATTAAACGTACACATACGTATTGTAAGTAAGTATGTATATGTATATGTATAATATAAGTTATCTGCCAGTGAAAGTCTTGTCAAAAATCGGTCCTACCGTTTCGGAGATTAGCCGGAACAAACAGACAAATAAACATTTATATTATGTTTTGTTATCAGTACCGGATAAAGTCTCAGATATATTTAGAACATACCTTTCCAACCCTTCGGGGACCCTTGTGGGTATATGTGAAGATATTTTTATTAAAATAATTAGAAAGCAACTGTTATTCTGATATTACAAACAGACAGCAATTTTATTTATTAGTAATGTAACATTTTGTTTAAAGTAATAATTATCTCGGGATTGTAATTTTTTACGTTGAATTTGAGTAGCTGGGGGCTTAAAATAATGGTTCGTAAAGAACTTCTTTGATCACGTTTGATCAAGGGTGTCTTAATATTTTTTTTAGTTGTCGAGTCTTGCCTCTCATTTGATAAGACCGAGATCACATATTTATCCCATCCCCATGGGACTATGTCTTTTTAATGAAAGTGTTAAATAAAACCTTGTTTTATTTAACCACAATGCTCGGAGATAAAGCTAATTGAGTAGCCTCGTACCTGAAGAAAGTAACCTTCCTTCCTTCTTACACAAACTTATCGGGAACAGACTCACGGTCCAGCTATTTGGAAACAGTAATATAACGCCAGAGATATAGCTGTTAACGCGACAAATGGCAAGTCCGTCGCCATTTCGCAAGCACGCTCATCAATTTCTTCTCGAACAAAGTAAATCTCGTGATAACATTTACACCTTAGGTGTTTAAATTCTTGTCTCTGGCAGTAAAACACAGTAGTAAATACTGTGGGCATCAAACAGGCAATCTTTTTTTGCAGCTGACTCTTTAAACCACACGGCCACCGCGGCTCACGATAAGTTAAGTACATCCTTGATTATGTCCACTTGAATGCACCGCTTTAATGGCGCAATATATTAAGTTAGACTCGTTTCGTCTATACTCGAGTCGGCCACCTCTGAAACTGGATATGTTTGCGTCAATTAATGCGCAGTTTGCTTTTTGCTTCTACACTCGACGAATAATTGTGTTTTTAGTGTGCCGCTACAATTAGAGGAGGTTGCACGTTGATTAACAAACGTGGTTCACGATGAAGTACAGTGATTCAGTCATTAAATCGTTCATAAGACCGGTCTATATTTCGTCCAGGTCTATTCGTTCTTATCAATCAGATTTATTATTACATGCATTTCGTTCACTATTTCTTTTTTTCGCCTTAAAGGACCCCGAACCCCTTTGGGGTCCTTTAAGGCGAAAAACGCATAGGTGTGTATATATATATTTAAGGTGCCAACCTGACAGAAGACGAATCCGTCGCCGTTTCGTAAGCGCGACTCAACATACGTCTTTGAATTTCATGTATTTATAGTACACGTAAGTACATATAATTACGCCGAGTTCTACACGGTGAAGGCAAAGAGAGAAGAGCGCTAGTTCTCCCTAGACTTTGGGTCGGCAACGCGTGAGCAACTCTGCTGCTGCAACCGTCCATGAGTGACGGTAACCGCTTACCATCAGGCGTACTTGTTACCTTAGTGGTATAAAAATAGGCTTGCAGACCGCTTTCGCTTAGTTACTATTCATCAGTCTCTTCATACAGGCTGCCCGACTTCTTCAGGAAGCATTCTTGAGATATCCAATCATTTGATATAGTGTTATTATTATTTCAATTAAGGTAAAAATGAAAATGTAACTTTAGGTCGCTCAGCGAGCTATGGAGAGAGCTATGTTCGGAGTCTCTGAAGGATAAGATTCTCAACGAATACATCCGACAGAGAACCAAAGTTATCAACAGCTCATAGAATTAGCTAGCAGAATTGGCAGTGGGCCGGCCATATCTCGCGAAGAACCGACAACCGCTGGGGTAAACGTGTTCTTGAGTGGAAGCCTCGACTCGGCAAACTTAGTGTAGGACGACCTCGGACCAGGTGGGATGACGTCCTGTGAAGGACTGCTGGCAGATTCTGGATGCGGCAGGCTGAAGACAAGGCGCTATGGCGCTCATTAGGGAGGGCCTTTGTCCAGCACTGATGATGATGAAAACCGAACTCCATAACTAAACTAAACCTTCTATGACACTAGTCCTAACTTCTCCCACAAGAAGGTTCCATCAAAGCTGCCATCATTAATGCTTCGGCTTTTTCAAAATTACTTGAAAATTCTTCTAATCTTATGCAATTTTCGTTATCTATTTGTCGTGACTAATTACCTAACTGACATTAAGTAACTTCGGTCCGGTGTCAGTGTGATGTATCACTCGTGGGCAGATCTAATTTAGTTAATGATTTATTTTCAGCGCCGGAATGCGGACGCCACTGAAAATTTGTGATGGATCTGTTAAGCAGTTTGCGCACTCCCATTCATATTTTTTCTTTATCTAATTCTTGACGATAGCGTGTGTGAGAATAGGACGGGCAGCATACCCGCAGTGTTGATTTAAAACGTGCGCTAGCGCCGTTCTAATCAGCCTTGACCTTGTGAATCAAGCTTCGTACACTACCAATTTGCAATATTGATACACATTTGTAACAAAGCGTAGGTTGGTTCGTTTTGAATATTTATTTTTACTTTTTAATATTATATTTGACATTGGCACCTGAGCTTTATAATTATTCAGCTCGTTTGTTGATATACAACCTTATATCTTTAAGCTACTGGTTGAGTTTGCTTGTCATTATATTTTAATATAAACTATGCATGTTTTGGTCAATAGTACTCGAAATCGCAGAGCAAGTAGGTTTGTAAGTCTAGATAGAACTGGCTCTGTTCTGCCTACCTCGTTAGGGACTCAGCTTGATGATATGTATGTATGTTTTGGTCACATATATTATGTACAATATTAGAACCGGGTATTGCTTGTTCGAGACAATGTGGAATCTGTAAGAAGCAGAAGTGAAATATTTTTCGTTTTGCTTATTCATTTCTATTATATGTAAATGTATATCTTCTCGTGAAGGTCCTCGAAGGCGTAGGCAGAGGTGACAACACAGTTTTTCTCCATTAATATTTACTATTAGCAGTGCCCGCGACTTCGTCCGCGTGGAAAAGTGACTTTAGGCAGCATTTTTTTGATATACATGTTGATTTACTTTATAATAATATAATAATTATAAATACCTGGGACAATCCCACACAAATTGACCTAGCCCCAAATTAAGCAAAGCTTGTGTTATGGTAACTAGTCAACGATATATTTACTTACATATATAGATATATACTTAAATACATAGGACATCCAAGACTAAGGTACAAATATTCGTGTTCATCACACAAATATCTGACCTCTGCGGGATTCGAACCCGCGACCTCAAGTTTCGCAGTCAGGAACTCTAACATCTAAATCGGATAAGCAGTTTCTGAGATTAGTGTGCACAAACGCACAGACAAACAGACAAAAATTTTAAAACAATCAGTGTTTTGGACGCTATTTGTGTTGAAAAAGGTCCCTATCACATTTTTTCTCATATGTCCTCCATGTACAGACAGCGATCCGTAACATTTTTATTATATGCATAGATTTATTTACTTTTGTAAAATAGACGCTCCAAATAACAATGCTAGTGACCTCAATGTAAAATTTGGAACAAAAGCTACAATGCCTTTGACCAAATAAAATCTTAACTCATAAGAATACTATACAAGGAAATATAGGCCAGTCTTGGTTCCGTATAAGCGGCGTGATGTGGGTAACATTCCTTGCTTCCGGAAAACATTCCTAATAAAGTACAAAATATACAAATGATACAATTGAGCCGTGTTGGCAGAGTGGCTAGAGTAGTCTCCTGCAAGTACGAAGCCCGACTGTACGAATGAGTTTTTCGGAACTTATGTACAGTGAGTATTCACACCACGAGCTTTACGGTGAAGGAAAACATCGAGAGGAAAACTGCATACGTCTGAGAAAAATCAAAGGCGTAATAGTCGTGCTTGAGTACTGGCGTTGAACTCGTCATTTGTCACATTGGCACCTAAAATATATATCTGGCGGAAAGTGGGTGAGTGGGTACTACCTACACACCTCTGCCTACGCCGTCGAGGACCCTTGTGGGATGTCGTGAAGATATATTATTATTTATTAAATAGATACAGAAAATGTTGGCGCCTACAAGAACTTGGCTATAAGTGTGAACTTTATAGGGAACCATACAGTCTCTTTGACGAGGTTATTTATACTTTTATGTTTTAAAAATATACATAATTTTATTTTTTCCATGTAATTAATACTCGACTGAGTTGAAGCTCTTAATGTGATGAAGATATATGCAAATTAAAACGAAAGCCCCCCGCCGCGCGTGACGTACGAGAAAACTGGTTTTATCCGCTTCGCACCGATTGCCAGTTTACAATACCTACTTGCAATGTATATCAGCTGACACACCTCTTAGATTATTTAATTAAAAAATTATGAAGCGTTCGCGATAAAACTTTTCTTTCAATTGCCTTGCATAATAAATGTTCTTAAGTAAACATTTTCGATAATAAAACATTTAGGCATAGTTTCATAATAGCCAGTTTATTTATAACTTTTCTTTATCGCTATTGAACGTAAATGACACTCTGTTACGACATTGCGTAACATCACGAGTTGAATAATGTTTTATTCATGTAATTGTATGTATTATACTAGCTGTCCCGCCCCGCTTAGCCCGGATGAAAAAGAAAAATTTCCTGAAACACGATCGCAGCGCCACCTATCGGGTCCAACTTTGGTGTAAGCTATCCTATCTTTTAAGTTGGTTCAAACTGCACACGGTCTGCAAATTTGAATTGAAATCGGTTTAGTAGTTTAGGAGCCCATCGCGGACAAACAACGTGACATGTAATTTATATACCTACTTTCTGATTTCTGTCATTTTTATTACTAAACTAGCTGTCCCGCCCTGCTTCGCTTGGGTGAAAAAATTAAAGTTGCTATAACACGATCGCAGCGCCACCTATCGGGTCCCATTATGATTGATATATACATATCCTCACGCTCTCGCAGAAGTGTCCCCGAAAGGGTAGGCAAAGGTGTTTAGGTAGTACCTTACCTACACACCCACTATCCGCCAGAGTTATATATTTAAGGTGCCAACGTGACAGATGGCGAGTATATAAATATAATAATAGTTGATGACGTTTGTATTTCGTTTCGTTTACAACATCAGTGGTTTCTAACGTTGAAATATAAGACGGTCGTTATCAAGTCGTCCCCGAATACTACAGTCCGTAGGTCAAGATAAATGGTTGTTGACAAGAATGCTGTTCTAACATTCATCTATTTATAAACTTGCTCTGTAAGCCTTGAATATCAACTCTGTTTTAATTTCTATCGGCCGAGGCAGGACTAATTAAGTTAATAGATTACACGGCGATAAATAATAATTAAATCATATTGTTTTGACAAATCGATACTGGGAATATTAGCAGCTAGATGTTTTTTATAGCGTAGTGTTAACGTGCCTTTATAAAACCTTATCTTGTCAAGTCTATAATCTAAACTAAGCACGTAATATTTATTATAAAGAGGAAAGTATTAATTTTTGTATGTTTGTTACGATTTAACTCAAAAACAACAAGACCGATTCTTTTACGATTAGAAAGAATAACACACACACCACTTGGCCACCACGGCTATTTAATATAGCCGAGTGGTTCGAGCGACACAAAGATCACAAGTTCGAATCCCGACTGTACCAAGGAGTTTTTCTGAACTTAATTACAGTGTAATTAATATAAATATATAGTACATATCATCACGCCGAGTCCGTAACGGGGTAGGCAGAGATAATAGAGCGCCAGTTCTCTCTAGACTTACATACCTCTTATGCTTCGTCCACATTCATCAGTCTCTTCATACACATACAATACATAGTAATTATTAATATACGAATTTAACGCGGGGTATCCAACCAAAATCAAAAGTCGTTTATTCAACGTCTGGGACACGGGGACCATTTATTGAACGTTACATATTAAATATAAAACTAAAATTACCACCGTTTCCAAGAAAAGAACTGTCACAGAAGAAACGACAAAACAAATTCCTTGGTTTCCTTTTTTAAAATTTGTTCCCTTTTACGTAGACGTAGAAAGAAACCGCTCTGCAATTCTGATTATTTTCATACACTGCATACTATCAGTACAACAGTTTTAAATATCGTTAGATCGTACGCTGATCTAGTTCCTATCATAATTATTTTTATTCTTATAAGTATGATGTAACGTTCACACTTTGTGTCGTATAGCAACACATCGTTATCAATCCAGTTTTTTTTATTTGAAATTACTAACATAATTAAAGCAAGTTAGGCTATTTAAAGAAATAGCAAAAAGGTTGGTCGACATCACAGGAGACCGAAGAGCTGGCAGCTACGGACAAAGAATTAGCCTAGCTATTCAAAGGGGATTCAGTATCTTCGGAACCCTGCCTAAAGGGACAACTTTTAACCATATTTTTTAGTTATTATATTATTATTATTTTTTAGTAGTTAGTAAGTAGTTACTATATTAATTATTATTAAAAAATGAAAGTAAAATCTACATACTCACTAATGGTGGACTGAGCCTTTTTGAGACCCTTGAGGTAAATATTTACTTTATTAAACGCAATGCACATGAAAAACCGAATGTTTAACTTACATACAGATTAACATGTCAACAATAATGCGTTGTGATGGGTATATCCTATCGACGATAGATAATATATACCCTTTTTGATGTCCCTAAATGAGCGCTTGTGCTAGATTTCACAAGCGCTGCGTCGACTGCAAGACACCTTTGTATTTATTATGAACTTGTGATAAGCGTGCGGTGCCACAGCCTCGACTTGTACCACAGACATGCGTCTCGCAAGAACGTTTTTTTATTCCAGACCGCCCCTGCCGCCCCCGCCACTGATATGTACACGTCTTGTCAAATAAATAAGTAAAAAAAAAAAGCCCTGGTGGCCGTGGTTCGAGCAGTTGCCTGCGACGCAAAGGTCGCAAGTTCGAATCCCGACTGTACCAATGAGTTTCGGACTGGTGATTAGTCACACCACGAGCTTTACGGTGAAGGAAAACATCGAGAGGAAACCTGCATACGTCTGAGAAGAAATTCAAAGGCGTATGTATAGTCGTGCTTGAGTAACGGCGATGGACTCGCCATCTGTCACGTTGGCACCTAAATACCTCTGGCGGAAAGTGGGCGTGTGGGTATTACCTATACACCTCTGCCTACCCCTTCGGGGACCCTTGTGGGAGAGGAGAGGAGTAGGAGGAGGAGGCGTGAGGATATATTATTATTATGTGAATGAAATTTTAAAATCAATGCCAGCTACGTTACGTTACTACGTTGCCTCCGGGGACCGGAGAATACGAGTCGAAAAAACTTGAAAAGAAAGAAAGTATAGGTTAAATAGTACTGTACATCCAGAGGGATAAGGCGTTATGAATTGTATGGAAACAAGTCAATAGTTAAATTTATCTTCAAAGGAGTAATGTATATTCGGGCATTAGTTTAAAGTAATGTCGTCTGAAGCCACTTGAAGCTCAACCAATTTTGCTATCAAGTCTTGTCAAAAGAATTTATAACCATATAATTAGATTGCATCCTCACCGACATTATAACAAACTCCATAAAGTAGGGCCCTGGTGGATAAATTTTATAATTAACTTGTAATATCAGCCAAATTAAAAATAATTCCATAAAGTTCGCTTTACCATTTATCGAAGAAACCATAAATTTATCAAAGGATCTTGTGAATAGGAATCAATTCTATTCTAACCGCTGAAAAGTAATTAACCTTTTTCCATGATCACATTCTTTCCGCAAATGCCATAAAGCTCTTGACAAAAAGTATGACGTCTATTCAAAGCTCCTGAAATATATAAGGCTTAATATGCATAATTAATAAAAGCAGATGTCTTTTGCCTTACAATACATATGCATATTAAGCCTTATATATTTCAGGAGCTTTGAATAGACGTCATATATATATTTACATATATATACATATATATATAGAGTAGATAGTAAATTGGTTGCCGAATGAATTCAGGTATATTAGGTATATGAAGAGCCGTGCGAGTCGAATGGTGTGGTATAGAAAGGACGAGTGAAGATTTAAATAAATATTGCAGGTACGAATTCAGATTGTACCAATTTCTATGTTTTTCTGAACTTAAGAACGGAGATAAGTCGCACCACGAGATTAACGGTGAAGTAAAACATGGAAAAGAACCCCAACAAAAATTGTTTTCTAGATCAGATTTCTAATTCTGATGATCTGGTGGCATGCACATAATGAAAAAACGACATTTCTGCAATAATGCCGCGTCAGTATCGCTAGTTGCCATAATTGCTGTCCATTAACACGTTAGGCTGAGCGGGTGGCTTGTAGCGATGCACCAGTTGTCTCTTCTAGGTGCTCAGTTATCTTATCGCGCGATACCGGCCGACCTTGACGTCGCACTGTCTAAACTAAACATCAATTTATAGCAACGCAAAAACTTTTTTTTTATATAAAACAATGCGGTCCGCCTAATAGTTAGCTGTTCCGTCTTTGGACTCGGCGTATCGCTCGTGAGCTGCCAACCCTTGAACCTGCAATAATTCTGCACATCTAAGGTTGGTAAGGACCGGGAAAAGAGGTGTAAACCAACTTAAAAAAAGGATGTAGGTGCTTCTCATAGTGGAAATGGCCCCATAAAAATTTGCAGTGCCTAATTCGATGTTTCATAATTTTGTATTGATTTAAGTAATAGTTATATATTTCCTCACGTCTTCCCACAAAGGTCCTCTAGGGGGTAGGCTGAGGTATATAGGTAATACCCATATACCCACTTTCCGCCACTGATATATTTTAGGTGCCAACGTGACCGATGGCGAGTCCGTCGCGGTTACTCAAGCACCACGAAGAAAAACATCGAGAGGAAACCTACATAAGTTTGAGAAGAAATTTGACGGACTCGTCACCTGTCATGTTGGCACCTAAAATATCCGGCGCACTGTGGGTGTGAAGTACACACGCCTGCCCCTTCGGGGACCCTTGTGAGAAGGCGTGAAGGAGATACATGTATTTAAAGCAAATAAACATATCCCAGTGACTGCATATCAATGACAATTAAGTACCGAATATTCTCTCCTTTATACTCTTATATGGAGTCAACTACCTTGGAAGGTCAATGGTGACGTTCATCTACTGCGAACATCGCAGTACATTAAATAAACAAACAAGATCTATTTTGTACAAATAAGCTGATAAAAGATAGCCCACTTTGGTCACGCACTTCGAAAGTTTAATCACAATATTTACAAGGTGTTTGAAGTCATAGACTAATCGATAAGATAGTACAAATTTATAATTGTATAGATTGTGCCATCCATAAAGACGCGCCCCCCTATTCTTCCTCATAGTTTATAGTGTAAGTGTGCAACCATCCACTAATGTGTTGAGTATTGTCGGTACACTCTTTAGTTATTAATTATGAGTGCACGGGCACACTACTGTTAATAGATACTACCCGCATCCCGCGAACCCTTCGACTAGAAATTGGTGGGGCGCGTCTTCGTGGTTGGCACTATCCATATTCTACTAACTGTTGCTATATATCGTCCGCCTTTACCTCCGCCTCTCCCTCTGGAGACGAGAGATCTCAACGGATGGATTGCTCTTTCAGAATGGGAGCTGTTCGACTGGAGCTAAATATATTACACTGCTCATCTGGGTAGAGCGGTGTTTCTAAGGTTTCCATAAGCCCAAACGGAATACCTGAGCTACTAGAAGTAAGACCTTTCCTCACTCCACTCAATAGAAGGTTGGCAACGCGAGTGCTACCGCAAGTATTGCTTACGCCATAGCCTTATGGCTACGATAATAGCGTACGATCAAGCGGGCCGTAGACAAGCAATAGCAGACTTTAGAACTAGTATGACCAGTTTTGTTTACAATGGCGCATCTACGTTGTGGCGCATTGTGTAAACTGGTTCTCATTGGTGACTAGATGCAAATTATTGCAATGTAACGTCGCGAAGTTTTTTTTTTATTCTATGCAGGCAAATACAATGAAATAGTTTAAGGAAATTAAATAGTTTATTCGCCAGAACATGGTTTGTTACATAATGTGATGTTTAAGTGGTAAATAGTGATTATATGTGATTATATCGCTCATTCGGCCGCATAATATTGGCATGTGAATTTTCCCGTAGTAGGTTATATTTTACATACATATATGTAGATAATATTTTACAACAATTTAATACAATTTCCTACTATGCTGAATTTACTCTGAGCTTCCTCTCAAATCTTATATGGGGTAACATCCCTTGATATTTAATAAGTTAGGTATGTTTTGGTAGTAGGTAGGTAATGACGAAGACTTTTTAGGATTTTTTGCTTAATTTTAGACACGGACGCAGACGTCTAAAGGCAAACTATTGATGACCTCTCTCAAACACTCTTTTTCACCACCAAAGGTTTGGTAACATCATTCATCAACTCTCTCTCAAACCAAACTCTGTATCAAACTCCCTAGGGTGAACTCTCATTGCTTGCATGTAAATGGAAGGAAAAGGGCTCTTAGAAACCGGACGTTTTACATTAACGGTAAAAATACTTAAAAAGCTTTCAAATAACTTAATCAGATTATTTCCTACCTGTTTTGTATGTAAGCTATTTCCTTTCTGTAGTATTGCGTATATTTAATTAATTTTCAAATTTAATGTTTCTCATATCTCGTTTTTCTCTGATTTCAGGTAAAGGAACTTCAAATATAAAACGCCTTAATAAAATAAGTATGTACTAAAAAATCGTAATAATATTGTAAATGAGAATATCTGTGTGAATGTTTGTTACTTTATCCCGTCAGAACGGCTGAACGGAATAGCATGAAATTTTGCACAGAAATAGGTTTATTAGCCGGATTAACATATAGGATCTGTTCCATTCTATTCTATTCTATTCCGTTCTATTCCATTGGAATCGCCTAATGAAATAACATTTTACGCGGTTGAATCCGCGGGATACAGTTGCTATTCCATAAAGGATCTCAGAATACAGAATGTATTCTGAGAGCCTTGGCTATACCTTTACAACGCGGGATTTATGTTAACGTATTATGTGGATACCCTGCCGTTTCTCCCGTTTTGTCCAACAAATAAAGGAGATTAAGTATGAATACTTTATATGTATATATATACACACATATCATCACGCCGAGTCCCTAATGGGGCAGAGTACGTAGAGCGCTAGTTTCTCTAGACTTACATACATACCTCTTTCGCTTCGTCCATATTAATTAGTCTGTTCATACATTCTCGTACATACGGTTTCGGGTACTCTTGACGTTTATCTTCACACTTTCGCACAAGGCGCGCGTAGTACAGCATCCTCTTTGCAGGAGGTTTAGGTGCCATCATGCAGATGGCGTGTCCATCGTCGTTTCTCAAGCGTATAAATATTTCTTCGGGTTTATTCGTTATTTATTTATTCAAACGTTATGAGGACTTTTTTTCTTCTCCTTCATAAATGGATCCTTCGCCGCTAATCTCCTGATGTATTTAATAATTTAATTTACAAAAGTTCAGAGTACACTCATTGGCACAATCGAATGGTTAATTGGTAGAATGGTAGAATAGAAATTTTTCGAACTTCCAATCTTCGTCCACCTAATCTTTTTCTTAATTCAATTTTTAATTTTTAATTCTTTCTCTACTCGGCCACCACGACTCTACGATATATTGCTGATTTGAAAGTGTTTTTTTTTTTTTATGCAACTATAGTGGCATACAAGCTTACGGGCCCATCTGATGGAAAACGGTTACCGCAGCCTTGCCTTTACTTGCAGCCTTACGCTTGCAATACCGAAGTATCACTTGCGCGTTGCCACTCTGTGTTCGGAGAGTTATACTGTGTTGGCCGCACAATGGGACTAATCCCTCTGCTGCCAACACAATATAACAATCCTCCCCCCTCCCCAAGGAGCTCATTACTGGAAACCTTATCCACCGCGTAGGAACACAACACAAAAAAATGTGTTATTTGGCTACGGACTTCTATAAGGTGGAGGTCCTGTTGAGATTCTTTATTCTCAATCCAAAATATTACTTCTAGGAGAGCGTGAAGAGTGATCATAACCCTAACTTTTGCGGAAATCGGGTATCGAATAAGGTATCCGTGCCAGTTCCACCGGCCAGTGCAGTGGGCGAGATAACACGATACAAGCATATTAATTAATTTGTACAAGATATCATGCCCATTTGTAGGACTCATGACTCGTAAATGACTCCACCAATTAATTCACCATTACGAACAATGTTTTTATTGTTCCAATTAGAATATCTTGCTCATGTTTCGTATGAAAATAATCTATTGAATTACACAAGGCTGTTTTTTTTTCCTCATTATGAAATAATTTCTTACGTTAAAAGTCTTTATGATAAAAACATCCAATTACCAACCGCGAGCTCTGCTTAAGCAATGTTTGCAGGTACCTGGCTTCTGTGATTTTTAATGTCGGTTCGATACCCGCCGGCAAAAATCTATTGTGTCATGAGTTGATCGTTGTATGAGTGTTTAATTTATCTATGGTTACATTAACATCATTAAAAGTATGTTTATCTGTCGCTAATATATATAGTACTTATAACAAGATTCGTTTGCTTCACTCACCGTTGTAACAGTCCGAGTCCCTCTCGGGGTAGGCAGAGAGAATAGACCGCCAGCTCTGCGCTACGTATATCTACTGATTTTTCCACTCCATTCACGTTACTCCATTCACGTTAGTATGGATAGTAGCATCCACGAACACGCGCCCCAGCAACTTCTTGTCGAGGTGGTTGCGGGATGCAGGAAGTATAACCCGAATCTATTAATTGTAGTGTGCGTGTGCACTCATAGGTAATCTGTGTGTACGCATAATACTCAAACTTTAGTGGAAGGTTGCACACTTACATTATAAACTATAAGAGTATAGTGGGGCGCGTCGTCGTAGATGGCACTATCAATATTCATACACGATAGTGATCAATATATATATAGATTCCAAAGTAACAGGTGGTCGGTAACTGTGTGATTCTCATCGCAAAGCCATGTTTGTTAAGTACCAGTACTTATATACATATACGTATAAACATAACATCCGCCAAGATATAAGGCCCGCCGAGAATATAGAAACAAAGGAACTTATAAATAGTATATCCTCACGCCTTCCCACAAGGGTCCCCGAAGGGGTAGGCAGAGGTGTATAGGTAATGCCCACACACCCACTTTCCGCAAGAGGTATATTAGGTGCCCACGTGACAGATGGCGAGTCCATCGCCGTTACTTAAGCACAACTATACACATACCTAGCTTTTGAAGTTCTTCTCAGACGTATGCAGGTTTCCTCTCGATGTTTTCCTTCACCGTAAAGCTCGCGGTGTGACCAATCACTGTACTTAAGTTCAGAAAAACTCATTGGTACAGTCGGGATTCGAACTTGTGACCTTTGCGTCGCAGGCAACTGCTCGAACTTCTCGGCCACCACGGCTTCTACAAAGGAACTTTACTTAGTTAATTCAATAGGAATATATTTCACGCCTTCCTATAAGAAACTGCGAAGTTTATCAAGCACGACTATACATTGGTATTTTATTCTCAGACGTATGCAGTTTCATCACCATTCCTTCACCGTAACCTGTGTGTGACTTATCACAGTACTTAAGCTCAGAAATACTTATTTCTACTCGAGGGATTCGAACTAGCAATCCTATTGCATTGCTAGTTCGAATCCCTCGTATTGCAGTCGACTCGAACCACTCCACCATCACGGCTGTCCATTATTCTACGAGTTAAATTAAATCTGTTTACTAAGAGATAAATGTACGATGAAGATAATCAATTCTACGACATTCTTGACCATGAGACAGCGTATTAGGAAACCCTGCTGAATTCAAATGCACTACGCACAAGTACGCCTGCACGCGATTTATAGGCTATTCTAATCGGTCGAATCACACCGTTCGTGCAGTTTATCTTTGTTGGAAGATGTTATTATGTTTTTCAACTACAGTCGGTTACACAGAGTTAATAGTATTATTATGACGCTGGCAAAATCTAGAAGGCTTACGCATCTAATAAAGAACTAGTGATCGATGGGCTTACGTAATATATATATATCCTCACGCCTTCCCACAAGGGTCCTCGAAGGGGTAGGCGGAGGTGTATAGGTAGTACCCCCACACCTACTTTCCGCCTGAGATATATCTAAAGATTGCAAGGTCGAATCCCGACTGTACCAATGAGTTTTTCTCAACTTTATTACCAAGTGTAGTGTTACGTAATTCAAAGTACGTGCTTTATTTTTTAAATTTAAATGTAGTGTCCTTAAATAATATAAGTTAAATGTTTCATTACATCTTAATCGCATTATTCTAGATCGATCTGAATTTGCCAGCAGTGAATGCCATATACGGTATTATCATTGTGAAGTTCCCTTTTCCTAGAGGATACATTTTACTAATTCAAACTAATGTTTATAGACGACCACGACCTGTGTTCATTTGACAAAACATCGCTTTGTTAACCACAACTGAGTGCTGCAGCTTTACCCGATAAATTTGGTCATAATATGCTTCTTTATTCCGCTTCCTTTTTGCACCACTAAGGTGTCAAGCAATCACGAGGTCTGCGTGATGGTAAGCGGTTTCCGCCGCCTATGTACGCTTGCAACACCAGGGGCATAGCTCGCGCGCTGCCCAACCTATAGAAATCTCTTCACACTCTTCTTGAAGAACTCCATGCTTTACTTTAGGGAAAACCTCTACGGGGAGTTGATTCCACAGAATGAGCGTTCAAGGAAATAAACTCCTTTGAAACCGCGCAGAGCGAGACCTTTGTGGTTCCAAGGTATGGGGATGGATTCCCCGTCGATGGCGAGAGGCGTAATTTAGAACAATTCTTCAGAACACTCCGTTATACAAGCGGTAGAACACACACGGGGAGGCAAAGTCTCTCAGACTGAGTGGTTCCCAATCCGTAAAGCAGTTGCATGAAGCTCAATACACGGGCTATTTTTCAACTTAGACTAGTGGTTCCTGTATAACGCACTTATCAAACACAAACACAAACTGTCTCTCTATATTGCTATCTGGGCCACGCGGTTTCCACCCCTGGTCACTTTGATTATCCGCGCTATTGGCTAGCAGTATTATAATAAAATAGCCCATAAGCCTGCCTCGGGATCGGGATGTTTTAGCAAAAAGGATTAGTAGCTCCTTAGATTAGCGCATTTAAATGAACAAACAATCAAACCCTGCCTCTTAATCATATCATTAGCTATTCCTAGACGTCACAGCTGCGGTTTAAGCTCAATTATCCACAATACTACAATTAAATTTATATAATGGTGTTTACCTCCGACTTCGTAATACTTTGTATTCAGTCAATGTTGTGCCGCTGAAGTGAGTGGACGATCGGGCCTCCGGGAAAACGCTCTGGTGTCGTTGGATTTTTCTTCGAACTGTACCGTGATTTTTGTGAATAAGGTTCCATTTACGAAGTGATCTGTGTGAAAAATAATATTGTGGGCGATTTACCTGTGAGTAATGTTTAGATTATCGATCAATTAAATGATACTGACTTTATATTTAAGATTAATCTTTGTAATGGATTCTATGCTTTATAGTTACGAAGCATAAAGTTTAAAGGACTTATGACAAGGCTTACATTGATGAGTACGTTACGAATACATACTCGAAACCGATGATATAAAATTACTCTTGGATGTGAATGAAGCAAAAGAGATATCTTTAAGTCTAGACAGAACTGGCGCTTTACTCACTCTGCCTCCTCTCACAAAGGTCTCCGAAGGGGGAGGCAGAGATTTGTAGGTAGTACCCACTTAGTCACTTTTGGCCGGAAATATGTTTTATGTGCTAGCGTGACAGATGGCGAATCCATGGCCGTTTTCCCAAGCCCAACTATACATATATCTTGAAACTTTCTTCAGAAACGTATGCAGGTTTAGCACGTAAAGCTCGTAGTGTGACTAATCAATGTACTTAAGCTTAGAAAAAATCATAGGCACATTCGGGATTCGAATATTACAATCTTGTGTTGTAGGCGACTCCTCGAACCACTCGACCACAAAGGCTCTGTATGTGTATATATCCTCACGTCTTCCCACAAGGGTCCACGAAGGGTTAGGCGTATAGGTAGATGAGATTTTTAAATGCTAACGACAGACAGACGTTACGTGTATGTATAATATTTTAAATAAGTAATCTTAAAAGTCGCTCCCGAACCTTGCATAAACATATCACTAGCAAATATTACAAGGAATGATTTATTGGTCGTAGGACATAACATTAAGACCATCTTCCTTATCATAAAAGATAACAGTCTCTAAATTAAATAGCAGTCCTTAAATTATTAATAGCTCGGCTCACTTGCTCGCTCCCCAGCAACACCCCGAGCCTTGGATGCGTTGCTGGGCATTTAATAAGTCCCGGGCTGAAGGCTTCGCATTCTGTCTTTGATCTATTATCAGTAGTTGAATATACCACTTGAATGTACTATGGAAACGATATACATCTTATCTTAATATATAAATTACGTGTCACGTTGTTTGTCCTCGATGGGCTCCTAAACTACTTAACCGATTTCAATCAAATTTGCACACTGTGTGCAGTTTGCTCCAACTTGAAAGATAGGATAGATTACATCTCAATGTATAGTCGCAATATTATTTTATTGCTAATTATTGGCCTATTATTTGACAGTCACAATTATCTGTTAGCGATATCTACTGACTGGATTGGGTAAGTATTTATTTATTTACAATGTAATATAACAAAAACCTTAAACACAGCAACGCCTGGCCGGGTCTGCTAGTACTTATATAGATACATATATACCTACATAGGACATCCAAGACTATGGAACAATTACTCGTATTCATCACACAAATATCTGTCCTGAGCAGGAGTCTCTTATATATTATCCTTTATTATATTCTTATAATATACGACCTTCGTCGCTGACATCACAATAAATAGTTGTCACAATTTCTAATTCAGCTATGCTCCCGATAAGATAACGGTCCCAGTATTACGCATACCCGCATTGTGTCCGTTATTTATTGCATCCATATTTTAATGCTTCCAATAAAAGGGAGTGAATGAAAAATAGTTTTTTCAAAAATAATCCCTCAGTGCATGTACATACAGCACTAGCTCTCTCTCTCTAGACTTGCAGACCTCGTGCTTATGCATGCAATAAATAGACGACAAGGTGTTTCCTACATTAATATGTATCTATCTATTATCGTAGTTATAAGCGGCGTTTAATACAAACGCAAATACATATGTGTAATAGCTAATAATGGTGAAAACTAATTGCGCTCGTTAGTATCTCAAGTAACATTAGTGCTCGGGCATAATAGTGACAGCCGACGCCGACATAGCCTTAAGAGAAACTGCACTGACTTGGCCCCCTCCCTTGCTCACGATCCAGCAACGCCCTAAGCCGAGGTTCGTACCCAACAGGGGTGCCTTTAGCTGTGTTGCTTAGTACAATAAAGTGCCTGGCTGGAGACCTAGGTCTCGCCATTGCTCGGTTAAGTAGCAAATGTTCCCGGAACTACGAGATAAAAATACAATACAATAAAAAAGACTTGGACCGACATCTGAATTTGCAAATCATATTTGAAATTACACATATCTCTTCGTGCTATTTTTATTAAAGCAAAAGAAGATTAAACTTGTATATTTGCATAATAAATTGTGGATTTCGTTTCTCACGCATATTAAAGTGAAGTTCGTAGTGGATTGGTCCTTAAATTGGGCCTACGAAGTCAAACATTCAACCAATTAGCGTGGCAAAGACTGCCTGCCGCCATTTGCAATGCATAGAAATTTCGACAACAGTTTTGTGACTTGTGACACGTTCCTCACACCAGAGACGTAGGTAGTAGTAGAGTTTGTTTATTTGTGATCGTCGGCTCCCTTGAATGTTCATTATTATCTCGCTATGTTTGCTTTAAGGTCAACATAACTTGATGAAAATACATCTACTTACCTACATAAATATTGAATTGTTAATATACACTTGTGTGTGCTTATTAGCTAATACAACTTGTTTACACTGATAAAGAATAGTCTGAATTCATTTTAAGTAATATCCTATATGCGATATACTTATTACCATACTACCTAGATCAAATCGATCGAACACTCAAGGACGGGAACGTCAAGAATACTCGAAATGTATTTGTGTATGAAAAGACTGGGTTGTTGAAAAGGGTGATTCTCCCAAGCCTTACTATTGGTAGTAAGTTATCCATAATAATATCTAAATAAATATAATAATAATTATAATAATAATATCCGCAGAAAACAACACAACATCACTTACATACACGTAAGAGAAATAGTTGCTCTTACAGTTATGTTGAGTGTTTATGTTTACGTAAGTATCAAAGTTTACAGTTTGCGGATATTCGTATAATTGTTCGCAGTAATTAAGGGAAGGGAATTTCATCTATGAATGTATGTTTTCCTTGATTTAATAATTAATTCAATATTCAATATATAAATATAAATTATAAATTTATTGTACATATTTACGCCCATTGTGTCATCTTTCAATGACTCCAAAGAATGCTTTGAATTCGAGCTATTTTCTCACTATTACGCGATTCAAATCTGCACTAGCGACATCTCTTGATTGAAAAACGTAAGCCAATGCACTGTACACACGTCTATCAAACACG
The DNA here is from genome assembly GCA_016069955.1 of Drepana arcuata. Lineage (NCBI taxonomy): Eukaryota > Metazoa > Arthropoda > Insecta > Lepidoptera > Drepanidae > Drepana > Drepana arcuata. The sequence continues at coordinate 32,300 of JACCPG010010096.1, read as the reverse complement.
CTCTTGTCATGGATGGACATGATGTCATCACAAATTAAGGGGATAACCGCAATGTTACTAATTTTAATAAGAATCTGCTAACGTCAATGATACACCTAAATCGGCCATGGGATGGCGCCATTGTAAAATAGACTTTAATCTCATAGCTATTAAATGGAGTTTCATTAATGGCGTACCATGATTCATGCTATACTTACTTCCATAGGTGTAGGGGCTCTGTATAAGCGGATTATTCATCTATACTTAGGGCTTCTTAGAACGTTCCAAAGTCCATATTTTGACCTCTGTGTACATAATGATAAGCCTCAATTCGTCGACTGACCAAATACAAATATGAATAAACATAAAGATTAAAAGGCTACCAAAGATAGCATAACTTTGTAGTTTGGGCATCTGTACTGATGGATTATAGCTCGTACACTGTTACACATAAAGCCTATAATCTAAAATTACTAATTCTCTACTGAGCGCTGCGGTGTGTACTTAAGTTTTCCAAATAGGTGTTGTTCCAAATGTGTGTTGGTGCAATGATTTGACACACCACGTGCTATGAAGGAAAACGTCGCGAGAAAATCTTCATACATTGTAAGAACACATTTAAAGACGCGTGTCAAAGTTGTGTTCGAAACGAACGAGCTACCTGGCCACATTTTCCGTGAAAAGTAAATTGATTTACTCCTTTGCCCTCCCATACGGGGTCCTTTTGCAAAGGCATGAGATAAGTTAAGATATATATTGCAGTAGTATTACATTGTTGCCCTTATTGACCTAATCCGTCGTCTTTTTGCCATATTGGGCCGGCGGTCATATTCATAATAGTTACTCAACACACGATATTAGAGGTGAATCCTGCATACGTTTGAGAATAGTGTGTAGAAAAGAAAGAAAAGAAAGAGTGTATAGATGTGCTTGAGAAATGGGATGTACTCGCCATCAGATACGTTGCCATACAGAATATGTCTTGACGCTTTATTTGCTTTTACGGCCGTCTGGTCTAGTGGCTAGAGCTCCTGACTGTGAATCTTGAGGTTGTGGGTTTAAATCCCGCGAAGGGCAGATATTTGTGTGATGAACGTGAGTATTTGTACCTTAGTCGTGGATGTCCTATGTATTTATGTATATATCTATCTCCTCCTATCTATACAAGTAAATATATCGTTGTCTAGTTACCATAACACAAGCTTTGCTTAATTTGGGACTAGGTCAATATGTGTGGAATTGTCCCAAGGTATTTATATCTCACAAGAGTGGGCTGTTGCTGTGGCCATACCCGCCTAATTTGTTGGACAGATACTTGTAAGAGTTGTTTTTTATGTAAACTTATATGTTTATGAAAGAGAAAACATACATTATTTTATTAATAATAACTTGAGAAACATACAACTCTGTAACAACGTAGATGTTAAACTTTTAAACCACACACTCCGAATGTATTTCAACATTTTGTTTTCACAATTAAGATAATACAACTTATGGAAGTATATTTAACGTCTCAAGTTGAATATACTTCCATTGAATATAGATTGAGCTAACGTAGTTCTTTTATTTTCAGTTGACTTTCAGATTATTGACAAAGTATAATGCTTACATATAAAAAATAGACATGCATGCATGTGCTTTTTTGGATGTACATTTTTTACAAGGCTTTTGGCTCACCAAGGCAAAGGAGTAAATATTAATGACGTAGAAGGAGGTCAAAGAGATTGCGCTGGACCGAATTACATGGAAGGCAATGCATCAGAAACGCCGACAAGATGTCAGCACTTAAAATTAGAATAATGATGAATTTTGGTAATCATTCAGGTAATTGTGGACGAAGCGAAAGAGGTATGCTTAGTCTAGAGAGAACTGGCGCTCTATACTCTGCCTATCCCGTTAGGGACTCGGCGTGATGATATGATGATGATGATTCAGGTTTTTTGGTGTGTTCGAGTGAATTCCTAATTAAATTAATTAATAATTAAATTTTTGGTGCAAAATGTAGGTATAACTCTGCCTATCCCTTCAAGAACTCGCGTGGAAAGACGTGAAATAATATTTATTTACCTCACTATAAAATTAAAATATTTGATACGTTCTTGAAAATCAGTACCTTTAAAAAGAACTTTAAAAGCTTTGATATATATTCAGCGGAAGGAAAATGTATTTTTTTTCAAAGCCCTGTTCAACTTTACCCTGTTAACTTTAATTACAGGAATGGAAACCTTCGAGGCACAACATTTTATTAATATCAGAAATATTCTTGAATGAGAAAATATTTTAATACATAAAGTATTTATTAGTACGGGTGTTTATTACAGTACAGCGCCTAATATATAGCGCTAAAAAGGTTACAAGAAATCATTCGAGAATAAGACTACAGACAATAAATAAAGTTTTCGTACGGAAACTGATCAGTATCTTAACTTGTCATATGGCGCGATCCGAGTTATATAAAATGAATTCGAAATATTCTTTATCAGAGTTTCCACATTTTGAGCAATTATCGACATCTTTTCAACCAAACACAACCCTTAACTAAATACACCTAAGCTTTCCTCGTAAGACTGTCCATTGGTTCCTCGTGAGATTCCTCGTCTATAGTGTCTATTAAAACTCCGTTCAGCACTTTTATGTCTATGGCTACCGGATAGACAGACGCGACGGACATATTATTTTTGTTATAATTATATAATGATAGAAAAGATTACGCAGACTGCTCAAGCTCTCGCTAATCGCTCCGCTTGTGGAGGGACCATACGACCGGAAATCAATGACGTTACTTACTATTACAATACGATGAGCGACGTACACGAAGTATTGAGATAATGTACATAAAGTAAATTCATGAGTAGTTGACAATACACTTTGAACCTTAGAGTGAAGAGGTTAAGTTATACTAACATACTTGAATTTTTTTATACGTATACACATCTAGGCTATTATCTTGTCTGGTCTCAGAAGATTTGCTCTTTTCACTAAACCCAGACGAACCATAATTGTATCATTATTTATTAATTATTCATATATCATAATAATAATATCCTCACACCTTCCCACATGGGTCCCCGAAGGGGTAGGCAGAGGTGTTTAGGTTGTCCCCATCCATATATAATTATTATATATATACTTAGTTGAGGTTTTCCTAAGGCTCTATTTTTTTTTTTTTTTTTTTTTATGCCACTTGGTTGGCAATCAAGCATGCGGTCTGCCTGATGGTAAGCGGTTACCGCCGCCTATGGACGCTTGCAACACCAGGGGTATCACTCGCGCGTTGCCGACCCTGCAGGAATCTTTTCACACCCTCCTTGAAGAACTCCATGCTGTACTCTCCAGGGAAAACCTCAACGGGGAGCCCATTCCACAGCCTGAGCGTTCGCGGAAGAAAACTCCTTTGGAAGCGCACAGTGCGAGACCTTTGTGGTTCCAAGGTATGGGGATGAATTCCCCGTCGATGGCGAGAGGTGCGGTGGTAGAAGGTGGAAGTGGGCATCATATAATTCTACCTGCACAGATTTTGTGCGGTCATCTTAAATAATTAATGACTTGTCTACGCTGACATTATATAAAATATAGTATATCTAGGTAAGTAGGTAGGTATTACATAGGCCATAAAATATACCTACAATTATACACATACTTATTATCTCAGATATCTTAAGTAGTTAGTTGTATTCTAAAAGTTATAAGGTGTTATAACTATATCCTTATGACGTTTCAACATTATTAAAGGGAATAAATACTCACTTCGAATAATTTTTAATATGTTTTTTTTTAGAAACTATTAATAAGATAGATTCTACATGAATAACTTTATCGTTACAGCAGTTTTTATGGGAAAATTAGGTTATAACTATGTCAATTTGGAAAGAACTTTATTTTTGTATTTAGTTAGTTGAAGAAAGGCATGTTACGTTGGTTTGGACACATAGAAAGGATGAGTGAAGAAAGATTGACGAAACAGATATACAAAGCAAAAGTGTGTGCAAGAAGAGGCAGAGGAAGGCCACGTACCAACTACCTGGATCAAATAGATTGGACTCTCAAGGACGAGCATGTATGAAGAGACTGATGAATGTGGACGAAGCGAAAGAGGTATGTAAGTCTAGAGAGAACTGGCGCTCTATACTCTCTGCCTACCTCGTTAGGGACTTGGCGTGATGATATGTATGTATAGTTATTTGTCTTCTATTATTGTACCCTGTTACATATTTGAGTTCTCTTTCAATCTCTTCTTATCTCTGTTAGGAGTTAAGTCATGCTCAGATAATGATCAGTTAGCGCTCATCAGATATTCTAGTCTTGTACATTACAATACGATAAATCTTTATGTCGCTTGTACAAATTTTAGAAGATACTGGCTGACTAGTAATCGTACGCGGTACGTGTGTTAGTAAGGCTTCATATTTATGGTTTGTTTGAACAAGGCGGTGACTAGCGCGGCCTTGCTGATGGAAAGCGGGAACGGTAGCTTATGGACGTACTATCTTCCTAAATACTAATTCCCAAGAACGATTAGAAAAATTATAGCCCATCTATTGAGAAAGGCTCAATAGACGGGAAAGTCTTATTGGTACAGTGTGTAATCAAAATCGCTAACTTCCGCTGCAGTCGACTTGCTAACCACTGCCACCACGACAGTTTAAGATTTAGTTGAACGAGTTAAGAGTAGTAGATTTTAGTAGAACAAGTATAGGGTATCGATATTAAAATCTTTGTACGCAAACAGATCTTATTTTTCAACACACACGCAAATAGTTTTTGTAATAGGTATCTTATTTAAGTATGTGTGTTACTTTCGCAATACAAACGCGAAAAATCCTCGCATAAACAATCTGTTTATGTGATGTTTGATCACCAAAGTTAAGAGTGAATAACAATTTACTATGTAACTTCTAAGAGGGTCCTATTAAGTATTGCCGAAGGGACCAAGGGCCCAAAATAGCTTTAATTGCGGGAACATACGTCCATTATGTATAATTGAACTTTACTGAACTAAAGTAATAAATAAGGTCTAACTAAATCATTAATAAGGGACCACGACGAGCCAGAATATTTTACTATCTCTGCCCCGCAACTTCACCCGCAAATCTCGGTAGATTTTTTTCTGCAATAAAACATTATCGTATGTTTTGGAGCTAATATTTTGTGTCTTAGACAAATTTTATCCGATTCCCTTCAGCCGTTGTTGCGTGATTGAGTAACAAACATCCAGACATACCCACAAGCTTTCGCATTTATACGCGATTTATAAAAATACAATATAACAGTTTTATTCAAGAAGTCGTCGGGTGTTGTATATATTAATACATTGTCATGACGATGCAATAAAAAAAATAGCTCCAAAGCTAACAAAATTACAACATTCTTAAAGGGGTATAGGTATAGGGGTATATATATTAACTCCGAAATATGGTTTTCGAATTTTTTTTTAGGAACTATTTTAATTACATAAAAATAAATAGATCTTACGTGTAAAGCGTTATAGATACATACATACATACATATCATCACGCCAAGTCCCTAGAGGGGTAGGCAGAGAGTATAGAGCGCCAGTTCTCTCTAGACTTACATACCTCTTTCGTTTCGTCCACATTCATCAGTTATATCAACTTTATAGATACCTTTTTTTATCTGACAATAAGGTAAAAGTGTTTGCTTCCTTTCGTTGTGCCCCTACATGTTATAACATTCCTTCAGTCCTATTTTCCAAGTCATCCTGTATTAATAGTACTATTGGATTAAACTATTTAATATTACTATCGAGTTTCTGATCGCTATCTGATCAATGTGACATAAAGGAATTGCAAAACGATTATCTTTATATCCTCATCATATAAAATACATTAGATACAAATTGTGTATTCCAGGCGTTGGATCATCATAAAATTGTGCTCTATTATGTATCGCCTTACCGAGTTCCAGTGACAAACTTTTCATCAGTCACCTTGGGACTTATATATACATACATATCACGGGGTAGGCTAACGGTGTAGGCGCCAGTTCTCTTTTGACTTACAGACCTTTTCCGCTTCGTCTACTATGAGTCGTGGTGGCCTAGTGGTTCGAATAGCTGCCTGCAACACAAAGATTGCAAGCTAGAATCCCGACTGTACCAATAAGTTTTTCTGAACTTAAGTACATTGATTAGTCACACCAAGAGCTTTGCGGGAAAGGAAAACATCGTGCTTGAGTTACGGCGACGGACTCGCCATCTGTTACGTTGGTACCTAAAATATATCTCCGATGGAAAGTGGGTCTCTGGGTACTACCTACACACCCCTGCCTACCCCTTGGGGACACTTGTGGGAAGGCGCGATGCATGAAACTAGTGTATAATTTGAAGTCCATAGCTTAGGGAATTATAAAGGTAACGCGCTGATGAAACACAATGAGGAAGAAATACAGACTCAGTATATTGATTTTAAAATTCGTTAGTTCGTCACCTATCGATAGGAAGGTATTATCTTAAATTATATGTATAGTTTTTTATTGTCGTCTTTCACACATTACTCGACAACGACCTCTAACCTCTTTAGTAAACACAGACAGTTAATAAACACGTGTTTAATTAATAAGCAGCTTAGACGGCTCCATATGTCAATATGGGGACCATCACACGCCACGCCTTGACCTGGATGTGTAGTAAATATAACAGTAGCGTCCGATGCGTCTTTACATAACACCGGCAAGTGTCAACAATCGGTACTCGTTAAATCCGTATTTGTTCCCCGCGAGGGATGTGACACGCTCGCTAGAATGGCATCGATATCGATGATTGTTTTGCGTTATCGAGTGTTTTTTTTTATTTGAAATAACTGTATAATACGTATCGTAAACAATTACAACTACCTGGATCAAATCGATCGGACGCTCAAGGACGGGAACGTCCAGAGTACACGAAACCGACGAGCATGTATGAAGAGACTGTTGAATGTGGACGAAGCGAAAGAGAGAGAGATCTGTCGCTCTCTGATATACTCTTTGCCTACCCCGTTAGGGACTCGGCGTGATGATATGATGATGTAGTAAACAATATTTGCGACAATCTTTCGCGGAATAGATGTTCACAATAAAATTAAGGAAAACACTAGTTGCTTACGTAATGAACAAAGCATTTGATTTACAATGTAAATAATGTCATACTATATTAAAATAATTTTGATATTAAGCTTTAATTTTAAGTTATTTTATTTTAATTATGATGCAGACAAATTTAGATTCTTTGCAATTAGATCTTATCGATTATTTGATCAAGTATACAAAAAAATCCTGATCTAATTTAAGTTTGGCTGTCGATGTTTGCACGGCTTGTTCGGCAGTGACACACTATTGATAGTGCTATCCACGAAGACGTGCCCCACTATTCTGCCCTATAGTTTATACTATAATTGTGCAACCTTCCACTAATGTTGAGTATTATCGTTACACACTGATTACTTATGAGTGCACACGCACACTACAATTAATTGACTCTGGTCATACTCCCCGCATCTCGCGACCCCTCAACTAGAAATTGATGGGGCGCGTCTTCGTAGATGGCACTATCTATAAGGGTAATAACAACATGTGGTCCCATCGCTTGAGTTACAACGTTTAATTTTATTCTTACATAAAATCTTCATAAATTGCTATTGACGTCACATGCCTATAATTCTTGGAATAATCATTTAACGATCCGTCATCAATAGAGACTAGAAAACGATTTATCGATAGTCTAGCGGCATTGCTGTTGCGTTCTTATTTAATTGCAATTGGCATTTCATTACAATAACTTGTTCCCGTAAAGAGTATTATAAGTTGTGAGAGGTAAGGTTGGGTTTTGCTTACGAGATAATGGGTTTTCCTCAAGTTCTGTGAAGGTAATCTAGGGAAGCGTGCGTCACAGAGGCTGCTGATGGTCAACCCTTCCCTTCTGTGGTTGGGTGACCTTTAATAAAATTAATTTATCGAGGTTACCCAGCCTGTTTCTTCTGGGTTTTTCACCTAAAAATATCAAATGTCAGTTTTTGAACGTCATTGCGGTGAAACTTATTAATTTAATGGGTGATGATTATATTTTATTACAAAACATCACTTCAATGCGGAGGTTTTGTCGCCATTTCAGTAACCTTTCGCATCGTTTGTGTCTTTATTAATTTATTTATTATTAACCAGAAAGCGTGTTCAGTAATGAGCTTTTTATGAATTAAATTGTATAAGAAAATTAATTCCGTATGAAAGAAAATAGGTTTCTTCAATATTATGATATTATAAAAGAAAAAAAGACTCCCAGCAACAAAGTCATTACTAAACAGTCGATCAATATAGGTACCTATAAATATAGGTAATATAGGCAACCTATAAGTTTATCAGCACGGGGGCTCACCTTCAGATATCTATAAGCCCTTATTGGCAGCAGTAATACTGATAATCGAAGAAGTTTGTTAGTGTGCGTGAGGGCGGCGATGGACACCATATTTGTCTCCAGGGAAAAGGGGGTGTTGTTGCACCACCACGCCGTCGGACATCTTTGTGGGAAAGCGTAAAGCTTCCTTCCTTGCCTCTTAAAATTATCTATATCCTTGTTAATATTACTCATTACATTGACGATTAATTTTTACACTGTAGGATGTATGTATGACGAGTTGACCGTCCAAGCTAAAAAACCGGAATTTCAAATGCGAAATCAACACTTTTCTTCGAGATTAGAAAATGTATTCTTAAATGCAAATTCATGTCGATTTGCTATTTTTAAATTCCACGTTGCTTCTAATCTTGGCGGCGTCAACAAACTCTACCGATCCGACGTCAGATCTCCCAAGTTCCATGCTTAAATCCACTTAATATACTTTAGTATCATTGGTATAGGGTTCAATTAGCAATAATACTCCACTGTTAACAGCTAATTAAACGTTGTTAGCCATGTAACATTAAGACGGTACCGAATATTTTTAGATGCTAAAAAAAAGCTTAACATGTTGTCGGATGGATATACGGTATACGATATCAAACCTTATTCGCAGAGAGTTAGAATCCGAAGCTCTTAATTTTAAAAAAGAATTTAGAACCTTGTGGTTTGATGAGGATCGAGAATAGTTTGCGCATTGGGAAAATATATTTTTTTATCATCTTTGTTATTGCTGATTGTGGTGTATCATTGAAAAAAAATAACAAAAACATATTGAGAAGGTCTGTGTATGGATTGTATATTTGCGTTAGAATCAGGAAATCAAATTAATGAACCGTAAAAAGTGATGAAATGGAGACGTATACACAATACGATGAAAAAAGAGCTCTGCTAAAAACAGTTGAAGAGAGAAAAGGAACGATGCCTATCCTCTTTACAGATCACAGCAGTCAGCAGCCAGCATCTTGAAAAGTATGTTGGACGAATGGTAGTTGGTGAAAGAGAAAGGGGCTAAACAGACATGAATCAGATGAATAAGGTGTCTGCCATTGCATATCGGGAGGTCAAAAATGTTATGGTGAACGAAGGCTATTGGGAGAACACAAAGATTGCGAACTCGAAACCAGACCGTACCATGAATTTTTCTAAGCTTAACAACAGTTATTAGTCTCACCACGGGCTTTGCGGTGAAAGAAAATATCGAGAGGAAACTTGCTTACATTTGAGAAGAAAGGCGTATGTATAGTGGTGCTAGAGTTACGTCGATGGACTTGCCATTGTCACGTTGACACCTAAAACAGGGAAGTGGGTGTGTGGGTACTACTTATACACCTCTGCCTACCTCTTCGAGGACCCTTATGGGAAGGCGTGTTGTGAGGACTTTGTTTGAGATATTTACAGTATAATTTTAACTGTTACATGTACATATAACTCATTTAGTAATGTTCAGTACTAGAAATAAAGCGATATTTACTCACCTCGGTATAACAGTATTATTAAACGCATTTTATCACTATCTGAAGTATTACAACGTACTACTTGGTCGCCGACATTATCTCATAACTTTCGTTGATAAGATAAAACTAACAATATAATACCGCTTAGAAGAATAATTACACTTTAAAAGTTTGCACTAAATTCACACTAATAGATATATCGATAGAATATTAATCATCGTATCGATGTTGTTAACGCGCGGTACTATTTGATTTGTAGGTATATCAAATTATATTTCCGAGTTGGTTCACTTTTGGTGATGTAATGTGTGTTCCAGACTTTATACGTTACTTGTAGTTTGTTTTTGTTCTATTCAATAACGCAAGTAAGTGAGTTCCATATGTATGTAAGTAAGAAAATACTCACATACATCGTCACGCAGACTTTCACGGGATAGGTAGAGACAGTATTACCTCTGTCCAAACCAACGTAACGTGCCTTTCTTCATCTTTACTATCACTCCATCGTTCTCTCCAATTGACACTGATCACTTTGATTGATCACTTCATTGCAGATTCGATTTAATATCGTTATTTTTCGAGAGGGTTCCTTCTTCTCTTGCTTAATTTTGTAAAAAGTATTTTTAGCCTCAAGTTATGCAATTCATTCAAGTCAATGAACCAGAATAATCGCAATGGATTAAAAAAAATTTCGCCTTTCCACAAGGTCCTCGAAGGGGTAGGCAGCGTTGAGTAAGAAATACCTTCACACTCACACTCCGCTAGGGACATATTTTAGGTGCCAACGTGGTAGATGGCGAGTCATTCGCCGTTACTCAAGCACGACTATAGTTTCTCCTCTAATGTTTGCATGTTTCATCCCTATATGTTCCTTCCCCGTATAACTCGTGGTGTTTCACTGTAATGTACTTAAGTTCATAAAAACTCATTGGTACAGTCGGGATTCGTGTTCTGTGTTCTGGACAATCTTTGTGTTGCAGGCAACTACTCGAACCACGGCTATTACGGCTATATATAGATACATAGGTTTAAAAATAAACTAGCTCGAATGAATTTCATAACAAATAAACCACTTATTTTTTTGGTGTTTCTGATGACGCAGTGAGAGGTAGCCGCGAGCCACACTCGCACGTCACAGGTTCAATGCACGCGCTGTGTGTCGTTACGATCGATTAAATAAACAAGCTTGCATCTGATCGAGTCGAATGCTTTCGAGGAAAAAATCGCACCGAACTATACTCAATTTGTCGATTGGTTTTAGTCTTTATCCTTGAATACGTTACGAAAGTATACCTTTTGTCCGGGCCCTGAAGTGAAAGAGCCGTGGTGGCCGAGTGGTTCGAGTAGTTGCCTGCAACACGCGAATCTCGACTGTATCAATGAGGTTTTACATCATTGGACTGTATCAATGATTTTTCTGAACATAAGTACAGTGATTAGTGATACCACGAGCTTTGCGCTAAAGAAAACATCAAGAGGAAACCTACACACGTACGTTTGAGAAGAAATTCAAATGAGTATGTATAGTCGTGCTAGAGTAGCGGCGATTGGCTGTCGCCATCTGTGACGTCGGCACCTAAATTGTACTTATAGTACTGTATAAGTTAGTACTCTCAGACCCAAGGCTTTCGTATGTATACCCTTTTTCCCAATATATTTCGTAAATTATTTTGTGTAATTCTAATCATCGATTTCGAGTGCTCCCACCGTTCCCTGGTTGAGTGTTTAATCGATTATATTTTTAATGATTTGATCAAGGTATTTGTAATGTGGTCAGCCACTGCTTCTTCCATAGAATCGCATTGTATCTGTCGTCAATCTTTCAATGTATAAGCAAACCCATCGTAATCTCAAAAGGGTTATCCAAAAAGCCTGCATTGATGTGCTCCCTCATGATGACGTGAAGAGATTTTTATACCACTAAGATAGCAAGTATGCCTGTGGTCCGCCTCATGGAATCCAGAGGAAGCGGTTACCGCTGCCTCTGGATACATGCAACAATTTTGTTATTGTTGCTTTCTCTTTATAACATTGTAATACATTTTTAAAAATCGGTGTACAAATAAGATCACAACAGGTTGAAAATCCTTCGGAATTTTTCCTGAAATCTTTCGTAATCCGACACCGCCTGAAACGTATTATCTTTGAGCTTCGTACAAGAGCCTTAATACAGTGTCGAGAGATATTATAACATTTACATAGCCAAGTGAGAGCCTTCAAGCTTCAAGCAATATTTAATTAAATCCACTCTTTCACTTTACATTATCACTTATTCCGAGATGTCACGCTTGCCGATGGCGAAACTACCTTGTATTTGTAAAATGTAATATTGTAAGAAGGCTGGATAGGAACTTTCCCGTTTGAATAAATATGTGTGGAGAATTTAGTTCTATTTACGGACGTACCGCGTGGACACACTTGTCACTTCTTTATATATTTTATCTCTCACGGGGTAGGCAGAATAATAGAGCGCTAGTACTCTCTAGACTTACAGACCTCTTTCGCTTCATCCATATTCATCTGTATTATTTAAGAGAGGTAGGGCCGCTAATTAGGAGCAGGCCCTGCACCTTATAGAAGTCCGTAGCTAAATAACAACATTTTTTTTTGTGTTGTGTTTCTGCGCGATGAATACGATTTCCAATAATGAGCTCCTTGGGGAGAGGGAGACTTATTACCTACCTACCTAGCTATTATTATATATATTGTGTTGGCAGCAGAGGAATTAGTCCCATTGTGCTGCGAACACATTATACTCAACGATCACAGAGTAGCATCGCGCATGTGAAACTTCAGTATCGTGAGCCTACGGTATAGCTATATGGAGCAAACGGTAGGATACGGTAACCATTTCCCATTAGGTGGGCCGTATGCTTGTTTGCCATTCTTGTCTACACTAATATTATAAAGAGGAAAACTTTGTTTGTTTGTTTGGTTGTAATGAATAGGCTCAAAAACTACTGGACCGATTTGAAAAATTCTTTCACTGTTGGGAAGCTACACTATCTCCGGTGAACATAGGCTATATCAAATTGGACCCGATAGGTGGCGCTGCGATCGAGTTTCAGGAATTTAACTTTTTCACCCGGGCGAAGCTATCCCTTTCTGTGTGTCTTAAGGTGGATTCGAGAATGGTTTAGATTTACAATTGGACCCAAACGATGGCGCTGCGATCGTGTTACGGGCAATTTAACTTTTTCACCCGAGCGAAGCTGGGCGGGACAGCTAGTTGTATATATAAAAAGTCGATTCATAAATGTTTCCCGGCTTCGAATTTTCAGTACCGTAAAGTCGTAATCTACGGTAGCAACATTATGCATTGAAGCTTTTGTTTGACCCTGTGGTGCGGCATAAGTGAAATAGTGTTCATGTCTATGACACCCCTAAGTGAGTGGAAATGTACGGAATGCATCCGGTAAAAGTGGTTTGTTCCATAGAGAACCGGCTAGATATGGTGAAACCGACCTGTTAGCTCGACCGGTTCTTTTCATTCTATCTTTTTATTGCCCTAGAATACTAAATAATCTTACACATGTATATAGGATATGGAGAAAGGTAAGGATATAAAAATATAGGTAGACTAGATATCTAATTCGAAGATATAGAATTTAATACATAAATATATCCTCACGCCTTCTCACAAGGGTCCCCGAGGGGGCACTTTCCGCCGCAGATATATTTAAGTGCCAACGTGATAGATGGCGAGTCCATCGCCGTTAATCAGGCACGACTATATATACCTACTTTGAATTTCTTCTTAGACGTTTCTTCTTCTTAGAGGTTTCCTCTCGATGTTTTCCTTCACCGTAATCCTCGGGACGTGAATAAATCAATCAAACAATCATTTTACCTGCTTGATGGTAAGCGGTTACCACCGACTTCTTTTAGAGAGGTCTGCAAAATGTACGCTTGGTACAGTCTAGAGGCCATCCAGTGTTTCTTCACCTATGTTTAAAGAAGTATAACACTAGTACACGACAGACGGATATGTTGGAGACAGGATAGAATTATCAGGGTAGCAAACACCCTGAACAAGCTCAATAGCGATCAAAACGGCCGGGGCGCGTGCCTCGCAACAGGTGGGGTCGATTACTCAGCAAACACTCTACCCGCCCCCTAAATTCACCCCCGTCCCGGTGTTGCCAGAGCGACTAGAGGATTACCGCTTGAGCCTCTTATTTGTAAATACGCCTTGACTACTCTCGAGATGTGGTATATTTTATTTGCTTTCATCGAGTGAGCGTTCTGGGGTTCTTCGGTAACATCTTTAAATATTTATTTGTGTGAAAATATAATACATATATATTTTTTGTTTGTCTGAATAGGTATCATCCTTAATATATACATCTTCACCTCTTCCCACCAGGGTGTGGGGGTATTACCTATACACCTCTGCTTTCCCCTTCGGGGACCCTTGTAGGAAAGCGTGAGGAGAATACGTAAGTTTGTGTGTAAATTTTTTCCTCTTTCACGTAAAAATTGCTGAGCGGCATTGGATACATATACAACACAGATAGATTAGACACGAAGATAGATTATTAGATTTATTCCTGACAAATAGCTGGAAAGAATTTAGCAATAATAATAATACCTTGGGACAATTCCACACAAATTGACCTAGTCCCAAATTATCACAGCTTATGTTATGGTAACTATTCAACGATATATTTGCTTATATAGTTAGATACATACACATATACATAGGAAATCCAAGACTAAGGTACAAATACTCGTGGTAATCACACAAATATCGGCAATGAAATAAATACACGGGTGAAGCCGAAGGGCACGTCTAGTGCGATATAAATCGAGATTGTATCCATTGCACGTGTCCCTGGAGTGCGGTAACAGTGTCCTTGAAATAGAGATGCTCATGGTGTAATCGATATTCTTGTTTCATTCTTGGAAGTATATATCTTGTGTTTTTTTATTTATTTTGTCTATTCATTTATAATATAAATAAATAAAAATAAAAAGAAGAGCCGTAGTGGCCGAGTGTTTTTAGTTGCCTGCGACACAAAGATTGCAAGTTCGAATCCTGACTACCAATGAGTTTTTCTTAACTTCAGTACAGTGATAAGTTGCACTACGAGCTTTACGGAGACGAAAAACATTTGGAGGAATTCAAAGGCGTATGTAGTGTCGTAGTCGTGCTTGAGTTACAGCGATGGACACGCCATCTGTCAAGATTTTAGGTGCCCTAAAATATATCTCTGGCGGAAAGTGGGTGTGTGGGTACTAACTATACACCTTGTCTACCCCTTCGGGGACCCTTATGGTAAGGCGTGAGAACATATTAGGTACAATATTCAACAATCAATATCATACATGCTTCTCAGTGTAAATTTTCTGCGAATTTTCGTGAGATGTAAATATCAGTTTGGGTTTTGTGCATGGCATAAATCTTGTGCCGAATTATATCTCATGATTCAAATATTAAAATTTATTAGCTTCGAAAGCTAACCAATCAAATATAGATAAAATCAGTTGACATATACTACGACGCCGAAACAGATCTGATATTTTATCAACGTAAACATCTTTACATGCAAATCGGTCGTCAGGGAGGTAGACGCCTTTCACTCAAGACCTGTTGGTTGCATCGCGGTCAGATCACCTCGTACTATCTTGTGCTTTATAGCTTGACAGTTAAGAGCTATAATTAAACGCACCTCATAAACTAGAACTGAATTGAGCATACTGGAATTCTCTCGCCTTACAAAGATTGTAACAAATATGTATATGTACCATTCAATCAACTGAATTAATCCAATTTGTAGTACAGCGGGCAATTTTCTATAGTGACAAAATAAACACCTTTTATCTATCTTGACGAACACCATACAAAAAAGCACCACAAAATAGACCTTAAAGAAGTCAAAATAACACTATTTTTTGTGTTGTGTTCCTATCCGATTAATAAGGCTTTTCCAATAATGAGCTCCTTGGGGAGGGGTGGATCGTTATATTGTGTTGACAGCACAGTTAATCTGTAATGACAGGATAATAGGACTAATCTCGTTTCCTGACAACTCATTATAACTCTCAAAACACAGCGGCAACGTGCAAGTAATACTTCGGTATCGTGAGATTAAGAAAACCTAAACTAAGATTACCTTAGCCTATCGTATATGGGATAGGAGTAATTTGTCGAGCTGACAACTTGGCTTGTTATGTATTTAGACAAAATTATGCCAACCGTTCTAATTTAACCGTTCTTATCGAGGAATGTAGTGATAAGGACAGCCAGAGCAATGCTCCTATTATGCACCAGCGCTATTCAGCTTGTATGATAATATCGTTCGATAACATCCATTGTGTGTCCATGAACGTTACGAGTCGTACTCAAAGAACTGATAGTTTATGCCTGAGGAGTAAAACCTTCTTGCATAATTTACTTTTTTTAAATGTTTCAGTTTTAAATACGAACGTATTGTTCTTAATTTGTTTTCTACACTAATATTATAAAGAGGAAAACTTTGTTTGTTTGTTTGGTTGTAATGAATAGGCTCAAAAACTACTGGACCGATTTGAAAAATTCTTTCACTGTTGGGAAGCTACACTATCTCCGATGAACATAGGCTATATTAAATTGGACCCGATAGGTGGCGCTGCGATCGAGTTTCAGGAATTTAACTTTTTCACCCGGGCGAAGCTATCCCTTTCTGTGTGTCTTAAGGTGGATTCGAGAATGGTTTAGATTTACAATTGGACCCGATAGATGGCGCTGCGATCGTGTTACGGGCAATTTAACTTTTTCACCCAAGCGAAGCTGGGCGGGACAGCTAGTTTCACAATATATCCAGACGCAACATTGTACACAATAGCTTATTCTATTTGTCAATCACTTAATTTAATTATGTCGAAAGACGCGACATTGGATGTGTGAAGTGTATTATTATAGATCTCATTATTTTCATATCAAACGTTTGAAAGTTATACATATTAAGATATAATGAATATACATAGACTGTTGAGATCATCGGAAAACTTAAAGCTGAGGACACCGATCCATACGACACGTTATATGGACCAATCCTTTGCCGTTCAAGCAGTGCGCCTGTGGAACGCGCTGCCATTGTCCATAAGACAAGGAAAGACTCCCCATTCCTTCAAGCTACTTGTAAAGGAACATTACTGCACTGCAGTAATAATTATTATAAATAAATATATTTGTATCGATATTGTATAAGAGAGCCGTGGTGGCCGAGTGGTTCGAGCAGTTGCCTGCGACGCAAAGGTCGCAAGTTCGAATCCCGACTGTACCAATGAGTTTTTCTAAACTAAATACAGTGATTAGTCACACCACGAGCTTTACGGTGAAGAAAAACATCGTGAGGAAACCTGCATACGCCTGAGAAGAAATTCAAAAGGCGTATGTATAGTCGTGCTTGAGTAACGGCGATGGACTCGCCATCTGTCACGTTGGCACCTAATATACCTCAGGCGGAAAGTGGGTGTGTGGGTATTACCTATACACCTCTGCCTACCCCTTCGGGGACCCTTGTGGGAAGGCGTGAGGATATATTATTTTATATTATATTATTATATTGTATCGATATGTATATATACATTTTTATTTAATAATATGCCTTACACTTTCGACTACCAAATTACTTATATATCAATATCAAACTATTCCATCCAAAGGTTGTCTGGAAGAGATCGCCGAGTGCGATAAGACCGCCAATTGTACTTTGTCTGTCTATGCTGTACTGTCTTGATTAATTATGGTGTACAATAAAGCATTTAAATAAATAAATAAATACATAGGCACACATTATATAACGATGCTAAGATATATCTTACTTATATTATTGTATCCTCACGCCTTCCCATAAAGCCCCCCGAAGGGGTAGACAGAGGTAGTCCTTACCTTACCTTAACAACCACTTTTCCATAGCCGTTACTCAAGATCGACTTATACATACATATTAATAAACACGCCTTTGAATTTACACACATGGATTTCTATAGCAAAATGAGTCCGCCGATAAATGGACAAGTTCGAAATGTTATATTCGGGGTACATACGTTTGAAGTGATGCAATATTGATAGGTATATCAAGTTGGATAAAAATCTGAAAATGCAGAAATAAGTGATTTTAATGATATGTCAGAATACTCTCATTTAATTATTTTAAATTATCTAATACATAATTACTTCAACAGTTTAACTGTTCCCTAATCACTGACTTCTATTGTTCGCTTACTATCTGATCACATGTTAAATCTGTTTTCTATTTTATTAAGTGCGATATCTCGAGATAAGTTATCACTATCAATAATCTCATGTGTACCAGGCAACCTGCCGACTCACCCGCGTCCGCACTTAGGCGCGGCCAACTATTTCCGCGCAGACTATGCGTATACTTACTCTAGTTGAAAATTGTTGGAACTGGTGATATATACGCCCACAGACCGGGGAAGACCCCATCATCAGAACATCAACGAGTACCGACATATTGAAAAGCAACAGCGCATCACTGGCCGCGCCCACTGTCCGATTGTGGGGGGTCATTTGCGGATGGAGGTCGTGCGTCACGAGTCGCTCGATCTAGGACAGCTACAATTGGTCACCCAACTGTTGTACTCCGCACTCGCAACGCTGTGCTTATTCGTTCGCAATTTGAGCCGCGGACAAAATCAAAATCAAAATCTTTTTATTTCACATAGGCCCAGGTGGGCACTTATAAAACGTCGAAAAAGAAACACGGTTCGGGTTGGTCGCTTCCATGGAGAAGAACCGGCAAGAAACTCCATGGTTACTCTTTTCAAATCATTAGGCATATACAATATTTTTACGTTACAGCAATAGTACCCAAGTATGGGGGAACAGCGTAGGCCCGACAATAGGTCGCTGCTTACTATACAAAGCATACATAAAACAAGATACGGTGGCTGAATGGTTTGAGTAGTTGTCTGCAATATCCAATCCCAACTGTTCAAATTACTTTTACTGAACTTAAGAGGTTTACGGCGAAGGAAAAACATCGAGAGGAGACCTGCATACGTTTGAGAAGCAATTCGAAGACCTATCTAAAGCCGTGCTTGAGAACCGGCGATCGACTCGCCAGCTGTTACGTTGGCACCTAAAAGATATATCTTCGGCAAAAGTGGGTGTTTGGTTTTTATCTACATGTTTGTTCTCTGAAGGGGTCTTCCGGGAACCTTGTAGGAAAGCGTGAAGAAATTTAAGTGCATTGTTGTAACAAATGTACTGAACCCCTAACCATCCGGCTGACTGGGCGATCCACTAACAGTAAATTTCGTTCCACTTTTAGGATAGTAGTCCTTGAAGAAGAAGAAGTGTTGCAATGTATCGATTACCATTGACAAGGACATGATGGGGTGGAGGGTGGGTTGTGTCGGATATTTATATTGGGGGATGTTTTGCTTCCGGGGAACGTTAGGGGTACGCACCGATCGCAAATCTTCCGCTATCTATGATTCCAGTATTTTCCAAAATTAACTCTGGCAAACAACATATGGCCACGCTGATAAAGTAACCTATAAGCATAAGTACCTGACATTGTCTGGTCCGTCTGGTCTAGTGGTTAGAGCTCCTGACTGCGAAACTTGAGGTCGCGGGTTCGAATCCCGCTGAGGGCAGATATTTATATGATGAACACGGATATATGTACCTTAGTCTTGAATGTCCTATGTATTTAAGTATATATCTATCTATATAAGTAAATATATCGTTGTCTAGTTACCACAACACAAGCTTTGCTTACTTTGGGACTAGGTCAATTTGTGTGGAATTGTCCCAGGTATTTATTATTATTATTATCATACATGACATACATACATACATGTGTACCCCTTCGGGGACCCTTGTGGGAAGGCGTGAGGATATATTATTATTATTTATTAGCATACATGAGATCGCGTTTTGACGACTTCATGGTCGGTGGAATTGCTGTGCTAGTAGGTTTTGTAAGGGATATCCCGCTCCTGCCAGCACTAACATTTAATTTGTTGTCATTAAAATCAACAAAAAAGGAAAATAAAAAGCAGGCTATGGTGTTCGATTAACATCACACCGTATTATAAATACACAGTCTATCCCACATGATTTCAAGCCGTAGTGGCCCAGTACTAACAGTCGCTTGCACACAAGTTCGAATTCGATGTTGCAAGACTGAAAGTTCGAATCCCGACTTTACCTATGAATTTTTCCGAATTAAAGTAAAGTGTCAGTCGTACCATGCGCGAAAGCATCGAGAGGAAACTGCATGCGTTTGAGAAGAAATTCAAAAATTTATGTATGTAAAGTGTACGTTGTCACATCTCCGGCGAAGCATGGGTACTACTTCACACCTCTGCCTACCTCTTTGTCGACCTTTTAGGGAAGGCATGAAGGTTCCATCCGTCATATTAGTTGTGTGTGTTTGCTTACTATAATCATTTGGTTGCAATAAACGCATTAGTACTAAAATTAAATGAGACTCCCGTAAAGTTAACGACATTTTTATGGAACGTAGTCATTCTGAAACGACTATAAACTCATTCAAGTATCGTCTATAAAGTAGGTACTATACTCTATACTCTGTACTCTATAGGTGTTTATGTCGCATGCTTATTTACGTAGAAGAAAATCATGAAACCATCGACCGTGTTACTCAAGTATTGCCTGCTGAATCACGACGAGGTGCGAACTCGACTGTACCAATTCTGAACGTGAAGTGATTAATCGCCACGGGCTTGTGGGTATATAGTCCATTGAAAAGTTACATTTGGGGTTGCGTTTCTTAGAGGACGCAATTTTATTTTTTTGATGTGTAGGGGGGGTAACTGTAAAGCTAAAATCAAGTTTGTGGGGTCGCCACCCTTGTCCCACGGCCGCCATCTTGAAAATAGGGGTTGAAACGGGTTTTACGATATATCTCTTAAACTATTTATCTGATAAAAAAAATTTGTTAACGTTTTTTGTTGCTAATTAAATTCTCTATAACTTTGGTCCAGTAATTTTTTGTCGTAAAACTATAAATAAAAAAGTTATAAGTGAAAATGTTCAGAAATTCGAGAAAAAATTTATATTTTTCGATATAACTTTTTTTTTTATCATTTTACGAAAAAACAATATCAGACCATTTTTGTAGATCGTTTTTTAAGGAACAACTTTTATAAGCAACATTTTTTCATTAAGTCAATAGCTAAGGTTTTACAGCGCTCCGAGGTGAGTACTATTTTTCAGTACTCTTAACTATACATATTTTATACATGGGTACTAATAATGTGTCATCAGTTATTTATTTATTTTTTTTATTTTGTTATTATAATTCTTTTAATTAGTAATTTTGCAATGTTATTAATAATTAATTATTGACTCTTTTCCACTCCATTACTTTATTTCTCAACAAGAGAGTTGACCCTGCTTTGCTCACTGTAATTGGTGAACGTTTTTTTATCTCGTTATACGGTGGTAATAAAGATGATAATTCTCTTGACAGCCTAAGATACAAACAATTCGCCAAGGCAGTGACAAAAAGTACATTTAATTTATCTTCACTTCCTCCAACACAAGACACAGCTCGCTTTCATACTTTCCGAGTCTACCATCAGGTCCAGTCTTGGCTTGGCAATAATAATGATCCTGAAGACTGGGGCTGGAAAAAATGTGGAAAATTATTAATGCCAGTGCAGAGCTCTAAACCTCCAGCACCCCCTGAGCCTCTTAAATTGATCTTTTGTAAATGCAAAGGAAACTGTGGAGCGATGTGTGGATGTCGAAAAGCAGGGCTAAAATGTTCCGCAGTGTGCTTCCATTGTTCTGGAGAGACTTGCAGTAACGTAATGGAACTCTCAGAATTAACAAACGAAAATGACTTCGATGATGAACCGCCGACATTGACACCCCTTCCTTCTCCAGTTCTCCCACTGATATTTGATTCAGAAAACCGATTCAATGCTGAGCTGCAGCCTGGTCCATCGAAAAGACCGAGGACGGAGTAGTTCAAATTTATAAAATCACCGTGGATTAGGCCTATTGGGGATACCACGTAAAAAAACACGCGCCTCCAGACTCTACCTCGTGGGTGGTGAGGAAAAGAGTCAATAATTAATTATTAATAACATTGCAAAATTACTAATTAAAAGAATTATAATAACAAAATAAAAAAAATAAATAAATAACTGATGACACATTATTAGTACCCATGTATAAAATATGTATAGTTAAGAGTACTGAAAAATAGTACTCACTTCGGAGCGCTGTAAAACCTTAGCTATTGACTCAATGAAAAAATGTTGCTTATAAAAGTTGTTCCTTAAAAAACGATCTACAAAAATGGTCTGATATTGTTTTTTCGTAAAATGATAAAAAAAAAAGTTATATCGAAAAATATAAATTTTTTTCTCGAATTTCTGAACATTTTCACTTATAACTTTTTTATTTATAGTTTTACGACAAAAATTACTGGACCAAAGTTATAGAGAATTTAATTAGCAACAAAAAACGTTAACAAATTTTTTTTATCAGATAAATAGTTTAAGAGATATATCGTAAAAACCGTTTCAACCCCTATTTTCAAGATGGCGGCCGTGGGACAAGGGTGGCGACCCCACAAACTTGATTTTAGCTTTACAGTTACCCCCCCTACACATCAAAAAAATAAAATTGCGTCCTCTAAGAAACGCAAGGTGAGGCCTAAAAAATGTAACATTTCAATGGACTAAGGTAGGTATCGATGACCGGAGCCTGCGCGTGCAATTGAGATATTGACTACTCACTGAACCTCTTGGTGACGAAGACGTGCTAAAATATATATTAATATAAATAATTCAACCATTCTTGCTCAATATAGGTTAGAAGTTAGTACCGAGCAAGACTCTTTCTTATTGTTTTGTTCTCCTATAGGAATTTATATGAAGCCTCTGTTGACTTTGGTATTTAATGTGCTAATTCATTGACGAAGTCACCTTCAAGGATTGCTAAAGTTAGTTAATTAATTAATTAAACAATAACGTAGGTAATTTGCATTATTTTGTATTAATAAGACTTGCCTCGTCGGTTACAGGAAAAGCTGTTATAAACTTGATAATGGCTCGATTACTGCGTGTAGCACTTGTGTAGGACAACAATAATAATAATAATAATAATACTTATTATTAAAGTATGTTTGCTTACATTATTGAAATCTAACGTATAACGATATATATGTTAGTGAATATACTGTCATTGAGTGTAATTCTAATCGGTTTTATATTACAAGCTATTCCCGTCGTTTTGGTAACGGTTGTATTATTGGTCCTTCGAGCTAGTTATGATAATGTACATGCTGGATGTATCATGATTTAGTACAACCTGCGGTTATAGGTTTATGAGCATTAATTCAAATGGGGCCCTCTATCCGGTAATCATATGAACTATACGTAACGAACGTATATAGTTGAAACACCAGTTTGTTTATTAATGCTAAATTAAAAATATATGTTTTGTTATATGTTCTGTGTTTACATATATATCCTCACGCCTTCCCACAAGTGTCCCCGAAGGGGTAGGCAGAGGTGTATAGGTAATACCCACACACCCACTTTCCGTCAGAGGTATATTAGGTGCCAACGTGACAGGTGGCGAGACCATCGCCGTTACTCAGGCACGACTATACATACGCCTTTGAATTTCTTCTCAGACTTATGCAGGTTTCCTCTCGATGTTTACCTTCACCGTCTGTGTTTACAACCATATGCATTTAGTAATAATCGGTTATTTTAATATTACAAACAGACACTCCAATGTTAAACGATAGACACGTTGGCGCCTAATATACCTCTGGCGGAAAGTGGGTATTACCTATACACCTCTGCCTACCCCTTCACCCTTGTGGGAAGGCGTGAGGATA
This sequence comes from Drepana arcuata, assembly GCA_016069955.1. Lineage (NCBI taxonomy): Eukaryota > Metazoa > Arthropoda > Insecta > Lepidoptera > Drepanidae > Drepana > Drepana arcuata. The sequence goes on along the minus strand of JACCPG010010096.1, from coordinate 8,628 downwards.
TATATTACTTGTAGATTTACTCCCACACAAACTCTCGCAGTTATAATATTCGTAGTATAGGATAACATCATGCGATGTAAATATGTTTTGTGTTTACATGAGTGCTGCCACTGGAAAAAAAAGAAATTACCTCAAGCTAAAAATTCCACTGCAATAATAACATGCCTGAACCCTGAAAGTCAAAACATCCTTATGTTAATTGAAAATGTTGTTCGGCAAAAGACACAATCAAACTTTGCGTGACTATATCAGCCATATACGTAACACATACATATTGTAATTTTACAAGTTTACACTTTAGTATCCGGTTTTTCGCGAGGATAGTAAGGATATCTTATTACTTATATATTGTATAGTATAGGTAGTAATTGCATGCCAATTTCATCATCAAAATAATGCTTTTCTACTCCTCATTATCAAATTTTCCACAAGAAGTATAATGAAGTGTGCAAGATGAGGCAGAGGAACACCACGTTCCAACTACCTAGATCAAATCCTTGGAAGACGGGAACTTCAAGTGTACTCCAAACGGGCGGGCACGTCTAGAGAGTCTAGAACCGGCGCTCTATTCTCTCTGCCTACCCCATTATGGAAAATTATAAATGGATGTATAAATTTTGTTTATTCCTTAAAACCTTCATTACAATTTAGTCTTTTTGCACTAGTTATCTATGAAAACCGATTTCAAATTAGACAATTCTTTGAATTACGTGGGTAGAACATTTCGTTTCAGAGTTGATACTTCGACAGTTTAAAACGATTTTGTAAAGCCTAGTATTATATAAAAGTTTATTTTCGCAATGTTGCATCCGCGTGGCTGGAGCAAGAAGGTTCACGTACACAATATGCTAACTTACAGTAAATTAAAATATGTTGCATTTAAATTGATAGTAAGGTTTGGAACAGATGCTCTTCTTTCCTCTCGTCCACGCATTAGAGCTTGTTTTGTATTTAGAATATTATTAGAGGTTCATAGAATTTATTTACCTACCGTACTGCGCGTCTTCTCCTAACTATAGTTCTTATCTGACATATATATTATCATACTGATAGTTCTATGTGCTCTTATCAGCGATATTCAGGCTAAATTAACTTGTTGATTTACAATCCTGCCGCTTATAAGCCGGCAATGCGTGAAAGTTATTTCCACCTATTCTTGTTTGGAACATAAGTGCGTATTTTCAATGGAACTTACCGAGACCATCCCACGAAGACGCGCCCCACTATTCTTCCCTATAGTTTCTTGTTTAAGTGTGCAACCTTCCACTAATGTTTGAGTATTATCGGTTTACACTGATTACCTATGAGTGCACACGCACTCTACAATTAATACACTCGGGTCGTAATCCCAGCATCCCGCGACCGCCTCGACTAGGAATTGGTGGGGCGCGTCTTAGTGGGTGGCACTATCTACATACAACAAAGACGATATTCAGAGCGACAGTAATCAAATCAAAACAAAAGCGACGATTGGACGATAAGCTCGTAAAAAGAGGTCGCGTAGTTGTAATTCGTGAAGGAGTTGCCAATGAATTAAAATATTTTACATACATACATGTCATTACCCCGCACGGGGCAGGTGCAGAAGGCTGAGTGTCAACTCTCTCAAGACTTCAGACCACCAGTACCTGGATTAGTAGTTCCTGATATTTGCGCGTTTAAACAAACGAGCAAACTGCCTCTTTGTAATGCCAGTACAGAATCTAACGAATGTCGCAAAGCCGCACATTTTCTGAAGGGAACGCATCTTAAGCTATTAATCAAAATACTTAAGCCTTGATAGTTTTTTTACATTGTTATTTAAATTCCTTCTTTTTGTTTTTGAATCCGGTGAAATGTTCATAATTCAAAATTCTTTCAATGAGCGCACTTTTCTTATGTTTTTTTCTCTATGCATTATTTTGAGGACAATGGTGTGGGTTTTACATTTACCATTATTTTATTTATAATTTTTTACTTGTAAACCCTAATGTAAAACTGTTTTTTGTCCCAATAAAATAAAAAAAAATAAAAAAAAAATGTTTTATGATAAAGAAACTGACTCACGTGGACACACACGACATCGAGCTAAACTGATTATATTGACCCATACTTATCTGCATCGGTTAGTCAATATCGAGATGATGAAAACTATTTATATATTGGTACTCGAATGCGTCCGAAGGAAACAGCACCAGCTGTATAAGTGGGGCAATGAACACGACTTTCTTATGATACCTTCACAATCATGTCCTGACGCCTTCCCACACACCCACTTTCCGCCAGAAATATATTTTAGGTGCCAGCGAGTCCATCGCCGTTTCTCAAGCACGACTATACAAACATCTTAAACTTCTTCTCAAACGTACCTAAACTGTTTTCCTCTATATACTTTATCGATGTTGTTCAAACAAAATTAATATTATCTGACGATGAAAACTGTATCAAATCGTTGATGTTTAGGAGGAGTTTGCGGATAAGCACAGATAGACGCATTAAGGGACTGTTAATACATATCTTATAATCAGTCGCTCAGGCATTCTTGAATAATATTGCAATATCCCCTCATCGTAAGATAAGAATGTTATCCATCCGTACTGTACATCCTGTTGTACATCCACTTTCCGGTTTTTCACGGGCAAACGGCTGAACCGATTTGGCTGAGAGTTGAAATGGTGATAGCTTATACCTAGGAATAGGACATAAGCTACTTTTCTTTTTTTTTACCTAAAAAATTCAAAGTTCTTATATTATAATGTTTGATGTTTTTTCACGGCATAGCGACTGAACCGATTCTAGCAGGAAAGAAAGAAAGGAAGAATAGCTACTTTTCGGAACTCCACGCGGGCGAAGCCGCGGGCATAAGCTAGTTATATATAATTTTAAGTAGATTTTCATTTATGCGTTCCCCGAAATCTCCATTTGGAAACATAGGCATTTCTGTGACACCATACCAATTAATCCAATTTGGATTCTTGTCAGTGTAACACGACCCTATTACAAAACTATATTTCAAAATACTTACATCTAATTATACATTGCAATTATCAATTACCAGAAAAAAACTGTTTATGAATACCCTTGAATTACAATGGTTTGAAATAGAAATTGCAAACACGTAATCCCTCTTGGTTATGGTATCTAAGACAAGTTCTGTAATTAAATTCCTTTAAGATACTAAACACTTGCCGGAAATTAATGGGCTTTTAACCTTTTCGGTCTAAATACCCAAGTGTTTAGTTCAGTATATTATTTTTGGCAAAGTCAGACCGATTGGGCTTGAATAAATATATTCCTTCAAACTTTAGAAAACTAATTCGCATCTGATCAGGTCGTCTAAATTAAGCATTTAGAAAAACTAGACCACCTTCTTTAATTGTAGAATAGAATAGAATAGAAAATTAATATAATATTAATATAAATTCTATTCTATTCTATTCTATTTAATAGTAGAAATTACACAAAAAGCTTCCTATCACACAGGACGATACTTGTTGACTAACTCGGGTTTATAAAAACTGCTGGACAGGATATCAAGATTAAGTTACCGACAGTATCAGGGTAAAGTATTTATCTAATAGTTTCACTGCAGTTAAAAGTTTTAAGCTTTTCTTTAGTAAACAGAATGAAGCCGTCACAAAAAAAAATAGAATAAGTAATTTTGAAATGATACTTTTTTGCACCGTTTTGGAGACAGACATTTTGGTTCGGGATGAAAAATGAGTTACTACAATTAACAATTCTGATCTATTTTTATATTTATAATAATCCTCACGCCTTCCCACAAGGGTCCCCGAAGGGATAGGCAGAGGTGTATAGGTAATACCCACACACCCACTTTCCGCCAGAGGTATATTAGGTGCCAACGTGACAGATGGCGAGTCCATCGCCGTTACTCCAGCACGACTATACATACGCCTTTGAATTTCTTCTCAGGCGTATGCAGGTTTCCTCTCGATGTTTTCCTTCACCGTAAAGCTCGTGGTGTGACTAATCACTGTACTTAAGTTCAGAAAAACTCATTGGTACAGTCGGGATTCGAACTTTCGACCTTTGCGTCGCAGGCAACTGCTCGAACCACTCGGCCACCACGGCTTTTACGGATTTAACCCAGTTTTGACCAATAGATATATAATATACGAGACCAATAGAATATAAGAGAGGTAGGGCATAACTAGTTTCCCGTTCGAAATTGGAGCTGCCCGACTGGGGCAGGCCCTTCCTCTTATAGAAGTCCGTAGCCAAATAACAATTTTTTTTGTGTTGTGTTCCTAAGCGGTGAATAAGGTTTCCAGTAATGAGCTCATTGGGGAGGGGGGCGGATTGTTACATTGTGTCGGAAGCAGAGGGATTGGACGCATTATGCTGCCAACACACTATGACTCTCCGAACGCAGAGTGGCAACGCGCAAGTAATACTTCGGTATCGTGAGCGTGAATAGGCTACGGTAACCTTTTCCCATCAGGTTTTTTTTCAGGCCGTATGATTGTTTGCCACTCTTGTTGTATAAAAGAAAATAGATATAGTGATTCAAGAGGGAGGTTTATGTGTTATTATATATATTAGAGTACCTACAGAAAAGCCGAAAAATGCTTAAATCGCAAACGCTGGCTTAACCTTACGATATAGATCAAATTGGTGAACAGAATTGTATATCTTAAAAGATAAAAAAGTCCCCGATGTATATACATATTTATCTCTAAAGGACACTTTACATATTATTGGCGGGGCCGGGGCGCGTCGCTAGTAATATTATAAATGCGAAAGTTGGTTAGGTTCTTTATTTGCAATAGATACTGAACGGAATGGGTTGAAATTCGGCACAGAGATAGAGAATTAAATGGATTAACATGTTGAACATGCTTTATTTCCGAAGAAACTACGTATGATGTCAAATTTTGCTCAGGTGAAAACGCGAGGCACAGCTAGTAAATTTATAAAGAGGCAGAATTTGTTCGTTTGAATGCGCTGATCTCATCTACCTACTAAACCTGAATTGATAAGTTTTTTTTTTTTTTTATATACAACAAGAGTGGCAAACAAGCATACGGCCCACCTGATGGGAAACGGTTACCGTAGCCTATTTACGCTCACGATACCGAAGTATCACTTGCGCGTTGCCACTCTGCTTTTTGCTTTTAGACCCTTTTTATTGAAGAAGGCTACCTACCATACTTAATATATATTCGTGCAACTATCAGTGTGTTATTAACAAACTTATTAATGGAAAATCATATTGCGATAGCGCTCATATATACGCAATAATTAATACGCAAGAGATGAATGATGAATTTTATACCGAAGACCTACATTTACTCATAAATCTTTATTGTTTAATATAATATTCATGGCACGTTCGTGGTTTCCATAAGACAATCAGGTTGTCATGACTGTGATGCATGAATAAGCAGTAGGCATTTTATTGTTTGATACTCGTATTTATACATGCATTTATTGTAGCAATAAATACATATCTAGCATTGCAATATACCCAATGGGAGATATATTTTTTTAAACTTAGGTACATCGTTTTCATCACATTTTTTATATTATTAAAACCTATAGTTTATGCTATACTTGTATAAATATGCATATATAATTTATCTATACAGCATACCTATCATCACGCCAAATCCTTCGCGGGGAAGGCAGAAAGGATCGCCAGGTCTCTCTAGATTTACAGACCTCTTTCGCTGCATCTACTTTAGGTTATCATGCTCTTCACACAAACTTATTGTTTCTCTTGATGTAGATCAGACCAGCCAGTGAGTATTTTACGCGATGCTTTAATTACTTATCTTACTCGTAGCTACAGAAATGTGTCATTCTCTAATTAAGCCATCTAAGATAAACGGGAATGCCTATTACAGAAGGTCAAATGCTATCATTTCACTTGGACTATTACTAGACCCCACCAGAAATAGCTGTAAAGGTTTATCAAATCACATTTGCGGTCATACATAATAGTTAATTATAGGTACGTGATAGCAGAAAAAAATCTATGGAAATTGTAGTTGACGTGACCGTTTCCTATTCGAATTTCATAATTTATCACAATTTTTTTTAATCCGGCTATTTCCATCCCGAGAGAAAAGAGGTAATATCGAAAAAGAATTTCGCTAAAATTTTGCATTCGAATCATGAGTTATGAAAGTGAGTCTTGAGTTTGAATGAAAATCCATAAAAAACACTTCCACTAAGTACTTTCAGATGGCTCTTATTTTCCGGCCACCTTTAGTACTAAATATGTATATTAATATACATATAATGATCAATATAACTAGTACGCACTTACATGACTATGGGTCGAGGTTACAAACCCGTTTTTCATATTTTTTCATGTCCTGTCCGATTCAATAATTCAATTAAAAAACTATAATCTAGTACATACCTTATTCTTAATTACTTTTATGAATATCAAATAAATGTAGGTAGGTATACTATATGTTCGACTATACGATAAATCTGATGTAGTGAATAGTCCCTGATCTCAAGCCGAGACAACTGAACTTCATTAGGTCATTGCCCCCACGTATTCATGGCCTGAATATCAGTTGGTCATAATTAACGTCACGTGGCTGATTGAAGTATTCAGATATGCTTAACATATGTATATGTACTATGTATATATGTATATACATACCAGGATCCCAATAAGGTTTGTTTACCAAACGCATGTGTCAGGACTCGATATGTACGTGCTAAAATTATCTAGACCTCAGCATTATCAGCGTAAACTTACTATGTTGCATGCTCATAATTAATATTAGTTCAAAGTTCAATGAATACTTCCAGATTGTTGCAATAATGTATACTTTATTAGTAAAAATAGGAGAAAGAAGAGCACCTACCTATATATATTAATTTATTATTTTGTTTTATGACCTGAAAATAAAAGCGTGGTGTTTTGACAGATTTATATTACGTATTACGTAAAAATAGTAGACGTATGACTTAAGTGAAAAATAAATGTCGTCCTCTCTGCCGTAAATTAATCGAAATAAATAAAAAACGTCTCATATATTCCTTTTACGACATTTATTTTTCACTTAAGTCATACGTCTACTATTTTTTTAATTTGTTCTACTTACAAACAATTCACCTTTTACGTTCCAGAACAACGTTTGTACAGTTTCTCACACCTTAAGCTGGAAACGTTTTATTTGACAGTTGCCTTGAGATATAGTCGTTGCTATCGTAATTAATGTAATTGGTATGTTGATATATATATCCTCATGCCTTCCCACAAGGGTCCCCGAAGGGGTAGGCAGAGGTGTATAGGTAGTACCCATACACCGTTTTAATTAATAAACAAATTTTAATTATTTCTTATTTTAATATGATTGTAATGCTATAATTGATTTGTGCCTGATGTAAGAACTTTTAAAATATTTTGTATGTCTACAGGCGGGACATAGTGACCACGTTGTGTTTTTTTAATACCTATCTGTAATGCCTATGTTCACAAAATAAAGATGATTTGATTTGATTTGTAAATATAAATAAATAATAGTTTTCTCGAAACATTTATTATTTCATCAAACAAAAGATGCAAGCGCACGATTCTGTTATGAATGAAAAACGCTACTTTGTATAGTTAAGCAAAGTAATTTACAAACATCTACGGCATCGCGGAAGGAGCATGTTAACAATTACGTAGATTTGTTGATAACTCTATTGTATTTCCGTTACCACTACAGTTTTGTTATCTTTGGGCTATTTATTTTAATTTCTTCGTCATGAGGATTATACATAATACCGTATAACATATTTTAGAAGACGACTGTTCTATTTTCTAGGACAACCTGTATATGACGTTCAATAAGTGGTCCCTTTTGAACAAAATAATTTGTATTTAGGAAAAGATCAACCATGGACTCTACGAAATTATATATCGTAACTATGTATGTAACAAAACTAATTTTGTTCCTAGCCATTGTCGCTATGAAAAAGCAATATTAGATGTGTCATTGCGCGTTGTCTCTAACACAGTACTATTAGCGTCGCGCCGCCCGTCACCGACGAGGGACAGATAATGGTTTTTCTCCCGCTAAGCTGACGTCCTGACACACCGGCTCATTAGGGTGCCTCCCAGTGACCCGTATCTTAGAAAAACCTACATAAAACCTTTTACGAAGACTCTTAGTTTTTCTTCACTTCAAATATTATATGGAGCGTACTAATACCGAGAACGAAACGTTACACCTAACAACTTTTTCAAGATTACTTTGGGATGTGTATGACGTTGTGATTGTAAAGATGAAGAAAGGCATGTTGAGTTGAGCACGAAGCAGATACTCATTGCGAAAGTGTGTGCAAGAAGAGGCAGAGTAAGACTAATGAGATCAAATCGATCGAACACTCAATAATGGGAACGTTAAAAGTACTAGAAGCCGGCTAGCATGTATGAAGTCTGTTGAATGTGGTTGAAGCGCAAGAGATCGGTAAGAGGGAGACCTGGCGCTCTATTCTGTCTGCCTACCCTATGCGGGACTCGGTGTGCTGATAGGTATGTTTTATTTGAATGATGCTTAATTTTAATAGTTAGATATTGCTTGCCGTGCTTGCTAAGCCGTGGTGGCCGAGTCGTTCGAGCAGTTGCCTGCGACGCAAAGGTCGCAAGTTCGAATCCCGACTGTACCAATGAGT